>JAQFZY010002062.1:0-12948 GCA_034696285.1 Hypogastrura burkilli | reverse complement strand
TTTATTCTTATTATACACAGTCATCTATGAGATGAAGGAAGCAGTTTTGATGTCGTCGGACGGACAGACGGACGGACGGACAGACAAACCGAATGCATATACCGCTTCACTATGTTAACGCGGTAATAATGAAATAGGTACTTTAGCTGTCATATTCCTAATATTATGAGCGTGATCAAAATCAGAGTTACTTAAACCTATGAATACAAACCCATACATTTGTATGTCTAACTGACTGTGTGTGTCCATTTGAGTCCTTCTGACTCACGAGAGTTAGCCCAAACATTTTTAGAAGTCTGAAGTTTTTTTTATAATTATTAGTTAACTTTATTTTTTAAACTCATTAGTGATCGTTCTTCAAGAGGTTGACCGGCTCACAAAGGATGCTCAAGACGCTCTTCGACGAACTATGGAAAAGTACATTTCTTCCTGTCGGCTTATTCTTTGTGCACTTTCAACATCAAGAGTTACTCCGGCTATTCAGAGCCGTTGTCTCCTGGTTCGGGTTCCCGCACCCAGTCCGGATAAAATTGTAAAGGTCTTACAAGGTGTTGGAAAACGGGAGAACTTAACAATCCCTTTTAGCTTATCGGATCGGATTGCCGAAGCATCCCAAGGAAACTTACGTCGAGCTATCCTCATGCTAGAGTCTTGTAGAGCTGAAAGATACCCTTTCGTGGAGAGTCAAACAATTGCCCGTAAGTTCTAAACCTTTCAAAACATGTTAAGTATATGTTGTAGTAGCTTGTTTGTTATTTTCACCGTTCACCGTCGTAAGTCGTACTACTTAATAGTTTCTGAGCTGGCATCCCTCTATATTTATAGTTCCGGATTGGGAGCAATATTTAAAGGAAACCGCTTTTCAAATTGTTCAAGAGCAAAGTCCAGCCCGGCTTTTGGCTGTCCGAGAACGAATCTACGAACTTTTGAGTCATTGCATTCCACCGGATCTTATTTTCAAAGGACTTCTTAAGGAGTTAGTGAAGAATTGTGACAACCAGTTGAAGGCGGAAGTCTGCTCCGAGGCAGCACGGTGTCAGTGGAGGTCGTCACGAGGCTCCAAGGTCATTTTTCATTTGGAAGAATTTATTGCTAAGTTTATGTCTATTTACAAGCGTTTCATTGAGCTCAGCATTGCTGATGATTTCGATGATTAAGTTTAAGTGCTGTTGACTCATGGTGAAACGATTCCTCTTTAAATTAACACTCACTTCAGTGCCTAATGTTGTACATTACGTACACATTCGGTTACCCAACTCCTACTTACATTTTTCAACTGAATATCTCAATAAAAATGATTATGTTTCAGAGGCATAGCTATTCTAAAATCAGCTACGGATTGTCATTCAATAATATCTCTTGAATACTCCTGCACAGCGTTTGAATTTTAAATTGCTAAATGATAACATAACCTTAAATCAAATGTCTCACACGCAAGCACAGTTAGAATAGAAACTCACAATAGAAACTGGTGCAAGGAAATATGATTTGTAAATCCTCACTTACTACATTAAATATTGGAATCAGTATTCCCAATGCAAAGCTAAGAGTAATAGCGTATTTATCAAGGCTTATTGACCTCTTGAGGATTTAGGCTAGACACCTAACCTCAATCTCGTTGTCAAGGAACCTTGGTATTTATCATTGTCATATTATATAGGCGCTGAACGGTAGGTACTGTTTGGGATTGTCCCAGCAACCGCGTAACGCTCATTTATTTAATATATATGTACCGTTTAATGCACAAATAGTAATATCATCTGTTGATGCTCAGTATGAAGACCTTTAATTCGTTATTTGAGGATTACTTTGGTGTACGTAAGGGGTAAGGAGATTGGCGACAGTTTGTAGGGACTTAAAATGCAGGCTTAAGTTCCTTGCATCCACCAACCTGTAAGTTTCCACGACGAGGTTAAAATGGGAGAGAAATACTCATTCGGACCGAATCATCCTGCTGATGCCGTTCAACATTTATTTGCCGGATATTCATCTGGGGAACAAGGCCAAACCAAAACTGAGGAAAGTGACTGTCAGGGCTATAGTCCGTTCTCAGCATGGGACACTGAATACGAGGAAGTGATTCAATTGCAAGGTAGTCCTGGGTTCCGACGCAGTCACGGAGATGGGCCAGCAGCAGAGTTCAAATGCGCCCAGATCCGCCGGAGTCCTGGCGGAGAGAGCAGCGATCCGTCGACTGCCCTAACTGAGAGACGCCTTGAAATGATAGACCTTGACCTCATGCGACAAACTAGGAGCTCAATTACTAAGAAACACCATGCTTTCCGAAGGATATGGGAAAGGACTGACTCGCCAGGATCCAGTCCACTAAAGCCAGGCTCTGGTACAATTGATTGGACCAAATGGCCTCCGCCGGTTCCAGATGGTGGGTCCGGTGTCAAGATCCCCATAGAGCTCTACCCACACGCCGAGTACGACGTGTCTGCTTGTGGGTAAGGGAGTAGGAAGTGCGCTTCTTGAGACTTTGAATTATAATATTGAAGGCGAACCGAACTGACGGTTAATCTTAATTCAGGGTTGTGAACAAGCTGGAAATCGGAATGGCAGCCCGGCCTCAACAAGAGACCCCGCCCGAAACTTTCCAACAGTTGAAAGGGATTCTGAACACGCACGAGTCAACCTCAGTTAAAGTGACGCCTTCCACACTCGTTTTCCCGCGGTCTAAAGTCGGGAAGCGATACAAAGTAACTGTCCTTACAATATCGATGATGTTAGTGTATACCTTTTGTACGGAAAATATTACATTCCCATATTTTCAGGCTGTACTGAAATTGCAAAACGTGAGCGGGTCACCAAAGCGGATCAGCCTAATTGCTCCAAGAAACCGTGCCTTTGACGTGATTTATGGGGCTGAGCTAAATGAGAAAACAGTTGTTTCCGCGGGGCTTGGAATGAGGATCCTTGTTAACTTCAAGCCATTATCAGACGTGGCCGTCAATGATTTGCTAACTATTTTGGTTGGTGGAGATGGAGCGATCCTGGTTCCGCTGCTCACCACAAGTATTGCTCCACCAATTCTGGAAAGTAAGTCATTTATGAAGTAATTCACAATTTAAAGTATTGTAATTGTCTGTTGTACTTTCCAATTCTTGGAATTGATTTATTGATAATCTACGACGGTTTTCGTAGTTTATGAGTTCGATTGCGGGTGCTCCACCCTGGGCAGAGTTCGGGTTTCCAATTTCAAAATCCGGAATCTTGGAGGACCTGGGCGATTCTGGCTCGTAACTGAGAACGACTTTTCGTCTGGAATCAAGAAGCGTGAGCAGAAAGGAAGCATTGATAAGACTCAAGAAGACCCTGATGCTACCTCGAACGACCGGAAAAGCAGCCGAAGAAACACAACAAATACGGATGGGAGCACTGCGAATGCTAAAGAAGAGGAAATTGCTATGACTGAAGGGGATACTGATGGTGGATCCAAACCACCGAAGAGCGGTTCTCGAAAGAAAAAGAAGAAGAACAAGAAGCTCCAGAAAATGGAGCAACTGAGCTCGAAACCCTTCAAATTGTTTCCAGCCGCTTTCTCTCTTCAATCTAACGAGAACATTGAGCTCAAGGCCCGCTTCCGACCCACTGAGCCAAACTTTCATTATGAGAAAGTCGTACTTGTGTGTGACAATGGGGAAGTTCGTTGGCTGGCTCTCCGAGGATTCGGAATTGACGTTGGAGCCCAGGAACTCGTATCACTCAAGGTTTGCTTTGTCTTAAGAACGGAGCTTTTTTACGCTTTTCTGTCTGTCTATTTCCTTCTGTCTATAGGAGCCGTCTCATTTACTCAACAAACACTAAACCCATTAAAAACTGTTCTCGCCATCGATTTCTGATTTTTCTATCACGTTAATTCCGTATTAAGGTTCACCAGAAGTGACCTCCTTTCATTGGGATCAAGATCAACTCGTATTTCAAATTAAATTAGGTATCAATTGACGTATCATTAGAACCGTCTCATCCACCTCTGTACGAAGACACCATCAGGGTTGACCTGGTAGAGGTCACCAATTGTTACTTACTGTAATCTCAAAAAGCTTATATTTATCGGTTCCTAAAATTGCTTCGATGTTAAATCGGTTGAGTCAGAGATCTAAAATCATAGCCAAGTTCAACCCAGCTAAGACGGTTAATCATTTCATAAGATATGATATTCACTGATTTATTTTATTTATAATGATTTTGTTACAGGGTGATTGGACTTGCCCGCCATGTGACCTTCCGCCGGACATGAATGCAACGTTTACGCTGGACTGCGGGGACCTCCTATTTCGAGAGCCTGCTCGACCAAAACTATCCTTGATTAATAACAGGTCTTAAATTGGTTCAACTTAATTATTCAATATTACCAAAGAAAGCCTTTGAAAATAAAGGGAATCGATCATAAAAGTCAAACTGGTCCACATTGTCTTATTTGCTGGAACCTGATTGTTGTATGTTGTTTGTATTGTAGTTGTATTCCGCTCTATTTTTTCTGGTCAATTCGGCCTGTGCGGACGGACGTAGCCACGTCGATACTGCGGCTCTATTCAGACAAATGTGAGGCCCAAGATTCGAATCCTCTACTGCCCATCTCAATTCATCCTGCACAAGGAATTCTGTCCTGTCGTGAAGAGCTTGAATGTAACGTCACGGTTTACGGGACTGAGTTAACTGGTTACCAGAATTGTGTTATCAGGTAGGTACCTACATGGATGGAATTTCGGGAAACGTATGCTAATGGATTCCATGCAAATACAACGATAAAATCAACCTCGGAACTTCTCGGAAGCGTAATACTTGGTCTCGTTTACGTTTACAGTTTGTACGTCCAACAAGTTGACGAGGACTCGAAGCAGCTTCTTACGGCTATGATTGCGGAACTTGATCTAAGAAATCTAAACTCAAACCCAGTTTACCAGGAAGAGCGCTCGGCCAAAAAAGACTCAGGAGATCCACTGTTGGTCGTTCCAGATGATCCTAATGAATTAAATCGATCGCTGCTAACGGCTTCAAAGCTCCTGGTTCCGACCCCAATGGATCTGGCTAAAACGAATTCTAACATCGAGTTTTATTTGGCCATCCTAAAGCTTCATGCTGCTGCGAGGCAAAAGGCTAAGGTGAAAAAGATGTCCAGAAATGAAATTTATTTTGAGAATCTCACTTTAGACCCAGCTGCTGCTCCCAAATTGACGCAGCCGGCAAGTGATAACGGTAAAGCCAGAACTCAACAACGTACTTTTGATATTTTGACTTGACATTGTTGTATTTTCCTCCAGAAGCTGTTCATCTTGTGCCTTTTGAGAGAAATCGTATTAAGAGAACTGCGGAGGGCTCGGTACTTAAAACCGTTGCGGAAATTGACATTTGGATTCGGACAGTAGCCCTTCGATGTTATTTTGACCCGCCTTTCTTAATTGTGTCAGGCTCAGCTCATGCAGGATTTCAAAGGTACTATGTATGTATATACTCTGAACTTAGAGAAACAAAAACATGTACTTATTTGTTTGATACTTTTTTTTTAATTTGAAGTGTATTGTGTTTAACTTCACGTTTGTTAAAACGTGAAGTTTACGGAAGAATTTTACTACGGTTTTATACTTGAATTTGACGAGATGCTTTCTTGGTGAATTTACCGTAAAGGCGATTCGCTTTCCACAATGAAACAACGCATCCGTTAGACCTGAAGTTTGATGGACTGTCTATTGATCAGTATACTGTTAGCTTTTCTCCGAGTCAGTTTACAGTCTCACCAAGTGAGGCGTTCCACTTTGACATTATTGTCCGTTTTCAGAAGTTTGCGCAGGTATTAATTAACATGATTACGTTACTATTATGAGTGAAACCATGTTCTGTTAATCAAATACAAATGTTTGTCGGACCAAAAAAGGGCGAGGCCTCCGGGGACTTGAAAGGAAGCCTGCTCTTTCCCTTCCATTCTTCCGCCTTCACGCTCCCCTACAAGTTTCATTGTAACGGGGCTTGGATTGAGATTTTGACCCCTCATTTGGACTTCGGTATCTCTTGCTATAGGTCGGAAAAACAGCAAACTTTGGGAATTAGGAATGGCGGGTATGTTTGGTACAGGTATATGTTCTACTGTATATTGTAAAATGGCTAATTTTCCACTATTTATACATACAAAGATTGCAGAGCATTTCTTGGAAGGCCAAGTTATCCAGCACCGCCCTACAGGACGACCAAAACAATAGCATTACAATGACCGATACCAATGTTGGGATGAACAAAGTCCTCAGGTTCTGGCCGGAATGGGGAGCCTTAGAACCCGAAGAAAGTGCCGGGATCCAAGTGTATCTAAATGCTGCTGTAAGTATGAAGCATTGTGCGCACCCTGCCACTGCCTAGGCTCTAAAAATATGTTAATTTCTAGATTCACGGGAAAATTTCCACCACGATTGAGCTTACTATTGATGGCTATCCAGAAAACGTTCACATAATCCCCGTTACAGCGGAAGTCCAATCACCCTGCCTCATCCTCCGCCACCCCACCCTTCTCCTTCAAAACATTTTCGTTCACATCCCATTCGAGTGCCACTACGTCCAGCTCTACAATCCGACCATATTCTTCGTGAATTTCAAGTTCGGGTCCCCAATTGGTTCCCATAGCGAGTTCGTGAGCTTGGAATTCTCGCCCTCCTTCGGAACCGTCCTTCCAAGGAGAAGCGCCATGTGCCGGATGAGGATTCAGGCCCATCAAAAAATGATGATTAATAATCTGTTCGTACCCATCTGCGTAGAGGGCATGAGTGAACCGCTTATACTCCAAATTGAGGCAAAAGTCAAGGGACCTCAGATTACTATCATAATACCTAAGCTGCACCTGAAGTCGAGCCTGCCGCCCCTTCAGACGGGGGACTCCTTTGCTGGGGAAGTAGAAGGAGAAGGCTTCATTGACTACCGGAGCTATGCCCCTTTCCTCTATCCCAGCCCAGAAACTCGTGGAGAGCATGAGGACGAGGAAGTCATCGCTGGACAACTTGAAGAAGAAACAAGCGAAGAAGAATCCGAAGAAACCGCTCCTGGAGTTACGAAGGAAGAGTCAGCCAGCGATAAGGGAAAGAAAGCGAGCAGTGGCAGCGACGGAGTCAAGTCTGAGTACGTGATACCGTTACAAGTGATAATGAACGCAGAGTATTTGGAATTTACTATTATTGTCGAATGAATCGTCAATTAGGAAGTTCAATGTTTCCAGGAAACGAAAGAAGAAGCAATCCTCCAAGCCCGCTTTGACGGGGAGTCCACAGGATGAGGCACAAGGTGACGGGGTCATGCATTTAGAAGGGTATGAATATGAATACATGCAAGCCATTGTCCGATACTTGTTTAAATAAGTTTAGTGCACATTGGTCATATCATAAGCCATAATTTTATATGCTGGAATGATACCGAGGAAGAGAAGGAAGTTTACGGTTAATTTTTCTCAAAGAAAATTGGCGGACTCCTCACATACCCACGTGAATATATGCCTGGCCAGTGCGCAGGCGCACTGCTCCTTGCTTGGCCCCTTATTACACAGCCACCCGACTCCATGCAACATAACCCTTTGTATACGATCGAAAGTTAGATTCCTACCAGGTGCCAAAATTTGTTTTTCTCAAAAACCAACTTTTGTTTGGGGTGAATAATTTTCGCTAAAATTAGGCTAATTTTGAGGTATAACTTATCTGTATCCATTTAGTAGTTCCAGAGGAGACAGCGGACAAATATACCCACAAATACCCACACCCCCACCAGCAATTTTACGTATCTATATTGATTGTACCTATTGCAGAAAGAAGAAGACTAAAGGGAAAGGCAAGGTTGAGGATGTAAACGTCGCCCCACCAGCGGAAGTTGGAGACAACGCCGAAAAAGAAGCTGGAGACGCAGAAAAGTAAATAAACTAACCTCTAAATACCTATATATGTAAATATTTTATCTTTGATTATTGTCATTGCTACGTAAAGTATATAGTAAATTAAATTACTAAAACTTGCAGCAGCAAGGATGAAAGCAAAGATGAGGCCCCAGTTCCGAACCCCGAACCGGCCACAGACACCAAGAGCAAGAAAAAGAAAGGCAAGAAAGATAAATCTGCTGAACCCTATGTGCACGTAGAACCTGAGGATACGAAGAAGAAGAAGGGCAAGAAAGACGAAGTTCCTGATGCCGAGGATGGTAATGGTAAGAACAAGAAGAAAGGCAAATTAGACGACGCTGCTGACCCCGACGTGTCACCTGAGACTGGCGGTAAAAATAAAAAGAAGGACAAAAAAGACGAAGCTGCTGACCTGGAAGTGCCTAAAGGAACTGAGGACAAGAAAAAGAAGAAAGGCAAAAAAGATGAAGCAGCTGACCCGGAAGCGGCCACTGAGCCTGGGGGCAAGAAGAAAAAGAAGGGGAAGAAGGACAACCCTACAGACGTGCCCACTGATACCGATGATGGTAAAAACAAGAATAAGGAGCCTAAAGACGGTGAAGGGAAGAAGAAGCGTAGGAAGGGCTCCGATGGGCTGAAAAAAAGCGAAAGTTCGGATAGGGGGACAATAGGGACCAGTTCAGCGGCAGAAGCGTCTGCAGATGAAGATGAGGATAAGGAAGTGGAGGACTATGTCGAAGAAAATGAAGGAGAGACTGAAATTGAACTCCTTTCCCAGCTAGAGATCGGAGGAGAGGACGTGATTGGAGGAGAAGATTACTACTCAAACTTCTTGTCCATGCCCATCCTCAGTCCCATAATTCCTCCTGTTCCAACAAATACGGCGAACCTGGAGAATCGAATCCACTTCCTGACCAAGGCCGGGGAACTAGACAGGCAGATCTTCTTTGTCCAGAACAACTCGCCAATATACTCAAGATTCCGGTTCAAGGCAATGAAGTTCCCGGTCAACTCCTGGATTGACGTTAGTAAGAGCCATGTCGAGAATCTGATTATGCGGAAAATGAGCACCGTCTCCCCTGGGGGTAATAAAATTAATAAATATGTAACATACGCTACATGTAGCAGAATTCTATGAGCAGGACCTTATGACGCTTTGTTAACAAACGTTCACATTGTTTACATTTTGTCATGGCCATAGAAATTGAGTCCAGGGTCTTCGATAAGAACGGGATTGCTTTTGAGATTGTACCGGCAAAAGGGGATTTGGAGCCCTACTCAATCACGCAAGTCAATATTATACTTCATTCGAAGAACTGGGGACATTACCATGACGAGGTTCACTGTGTGGTAAGGTCATCTAATCGAACTATTATAAAATTACTCCAAGGTTTTCCTTGGCGACCGGGTTCCGGGCGTATTTATCAACTTCCGCCCACCAAAAAAAACACACCAGAAGTTATGACCAATCCCGTGATCGATGGACAGAATCCTATGCCCAATGGGTCCCCTTCAAGGGCCCGAAACATATCCCCTAGCGACGGATATTTCAGAGATGTTGTTGACATTTTTGCCTGAGTGAAACCCCCATGACAACAACATTTTCCATGTAAATAAACAAGTAACAGGTGGAGAATGTTCGTTCCGAAGGATATGCTTTTAGGCCCCCCCCCCCCCCCTAAATTCTTCGCCGATAGATTGCGGGGAAACGGCTAAACGTACGCGAAAAATTAAAAGACGCATAAATACCGTTGAATGGGGTCTCATAGATGCGCTACAATTCAAACTTTCAATTTTTCAACTCCTTCGACCCAAAAACTTCAAAAAACTACCTCGATGTGTCGTGATAACCCATTTCCCATGTACTTAGGCTTCCCAGCAGGTCAAATTATTGTAGGCCATACAATTGGCTTTTCAACAAACTTAATTTGACCGCGGTAGGTTTAAGGGCTCCTGAGATATCTGACCTTTTAACTGCCGATCTGGGGCCCATTTCCTAACACACATTTATATAGGGAACTCTAATGCCCATACTATCTGTAATAGTATAGTCTCATGTACATACAAAGACAACGTTAATGTTTCTACTCAAAAAATGTATCTTCAACTGCGATGATGGTTACGGTTTAAAACATGACTTACGACATCAGTTGTCTAACTATTATAAAATTACCGCCGACTTTTCTCTGTCCGATGGATCCTGGTCGCATTTCTAAGCCCTCGCCCACCAAAAACATCACACGAAAAGTTTGTAAAATACGAAGACCAAGTGTGAATATGGGATTTTTAGGGTCAAGTGGTCACCCCTTAAAAAGCTCTGTCTTAAAGTTTTCTATATGCAATGTCTAGCATCACAATTTATATGAATTCAGTTTCTGTGACCTGTCTTGCTAACATGACACCAACTTTAGGGTTAGGTAATCGACTTATTTACTAAAACATGTATTTGTACTAATTTGTTCTATACGTTGCGCCGACCGCGCTAAGCGGCGGAGCCGCGTGCGCAAGTATCTACAAGATATGAGCCGAAGGCGAGGTCGTTACTTGTCTTCTTCTTCTTTAACTATTATAAAATTACAACAGACTCTAGGCTGAACGCACGATTCCAGATGTATTTCTCAACCTACGCTTACCAAAATGATCGCACGAAAAGTTATGACCAATCCGGTGACCAAGTTTAGTTGGTCAGATTCTTAGGGTCAAGGGGTCAGCGCCTTATGCACCAAAAACATGACCCCTAGCAACGAATATTTTTGACCTTTGTTTACATTAATGACAAATCCTTAAGGAATTTTTGACACTTTTATATCCTGCATAGCTCATAAAACCCGGAGCCAGTATACACAAATTCCAGCAACACGTCACTAGCATCCGAATTTGTAGGTTCTTAATTAATTCGTTTAAACTGTCTTGCTAACACCATATTTAGAGTTAGGTAATCGATTTATTTACTAAACGAAATATTTGTACTAATTCGTTCCAAGCGTAGAGCAAACCTCCCTAAGCGGCGGAGCCGCGTGCGCAAGTATAAGACACGAGCCGAAGGCGAGGTTGTTACTTGTACCTCATATTATGATATATTTCTTAGATTCTTAGTCATAGTGCACATAATTATAATCGAAAATAAATTCTCTTTTTCGTAATTTTAATCGGGATGTTATTCTCTAATTTTCAGATTGAAGGACTGGATAAGCCTTGTATAATTAAGCTTGAGGCTGAAATAACCGGTACTAATTAATTTACAATTTGTACAAACTGCAATAATTTCACAACCACTATGATCTGTGTCTTCAAGCCATAAATTGGAAAATAAATGACAGCACTGTCTTAATCCAAAGGTATTTCTAAGAGTAAATAACAATGCTTGCACATACCTGGATTAATCGGGTAATCACTGTTCGGCTATCACTGTGTACTAGTTACAGGATTACTAAAGCTAAAAGTACCAAATTGTTTGGCTAAATATTTCTTCGATATATTCCTAATCATCATTTTTTAACATTAACCAACTTGTCCTATCAACACCATCCTATTTTTAGGTCGCGTCACGATGCATGATTATCAAGATTTGAATATCAATATAAAACAGCAATCCCACTATCCAGTACACAACTCTAAAATCAGAAATTTGAATAGTCCCGATTAGGATCTGTAACAGCCTGGTCTGGTATCTGACTATAATAAAATTACTGCAAGGGTTGCCTTGCCAGCCAGTAAGATTCCGGGCGCATTTCTAAGCCCGCACAGCCACCAAATCGTTCGAGCAAAAAGTTATGACCAATCCGGTGATAGAGTCAAAGGGTCAGAACCTTAAGGGCCAAAAACATGTCCCTAGCAACGGATTTGTTAGAATTCTGTTACTTTTTTTTCTGATCCTTAAGGAATTTGTTAACTCTTTTATATTTGCCTATCCCCATAAAAACTAGAACAATAATCTTTTATTTATTCTAACGCATCTCCGAACAACAAGTTTGCTGCTTACATGTATTTTATTGAAATTAATTTTTTTTTGGAATAAAACACACGTATTTTAATAAACTTTCAACTTCAACATTTTACATTGGGTATTGAACAACAAAACATTTAATGATCTCAAGATCAGTGTTTTCACTTTACCCATCATTAGCGCACTCTGCGTGCAAGCGTTAGCTTGCAAGAGTAACAGTACTTGTTCAGTATGTGACTTTGTGGCATACTGAACACTGTTACCCAAGGCATGGGCAGGATTTACTTTCATGCTTTTTTATTTCGAAGTAAAATTACCTGCGACAGTAAATACTATGTACATACTTTTACCCACGGATTTAAAAGATAGGTGAGACGGCAAGAGTAACTTTTAATTTCCTTTAGCTATGTAGTAGTGCATCCGAATTTGTTTAAGGCACTACTGACGAATCAGTATACATAAAATCCTTGATCTGTCTTTATGTCTGTGTGTCCGCTATCTTCACTGAAATTACTGCCGATTTTTATGAGTGATACTTACACGTCAACAATTTTCTAAGTACCCCGAGAACCTTTCGCCCCATACTTAATTGACCTGTGGCACCGTAAACTGCTACCTTTGGACTCTTAGGTCAAAATTAGAGCTTTTTGCTTGGGTGCACACTTCTAAAGATCAGTTCCAATAAACAAGCAAATAAATAAATTATGACAGAAGCCCATGGTTACAAATGCCTCATCTCGTAACGGCACGTGAATTTTCTGTTCTGTAAAGAGTACCTCATGTAATAAGGGCACGAAATGTGTGTAACGAGTACCTCATTTCAGAGTCGAACAAGAAATGCGTCCTAGCCTGTTGGCGGTTGATCAAATTTGATTTAATGGAGAATATAGAGCTCGGCTCGAGTTCACGGTCGCGGTCAGAGCGTGTCGGTATTCGCCGGATTCAGTTCGGATTGGGCTTGGACGGGCACAACGGTACCCTAAGGGCCCAATTATGTTTATCGAGTCCCCATTGCCCCCGTATCGTAATATCGAATAACTAGCTAGTAGATTTATATAATTGTACAAGTAACGACCTCGCCTTCGGCTCGTGTCTTATACTTGCGCACGCGGCTCCGCCGCTTAGCGAGGTTGGC
>JAQFZY010002061.1:0-12950 GCA_034696285.1 Hypogastrura burkilli | reverse complement strand
ATGAGAGTGAGTGCGAGGGAAAAAAAGTAGCTTCCCATTCTCTCACTCTACTCTACATGAAAGTGCGGAGGAAGGCTCTTGTCAGCCAGAGTGATCCCAGACTAGCAACGCCCGGAAACCGTTGTTGTTAGGACAGCTCACTAATTGGCACTTCACCCGTTTTTCGTTTTACGTTGGTCAAACTCAACTGAAATGAGGCTGCTGTTGCAGTTTGTAGTCAATATAATTTCCTCCGTCAATCCTGTTGAACTTGACACTTATGTGTTCGTGTGGTAGAGAATACATTCAAACCCATGAACTTTTGCTTCATTGCCTCATTTACAGCTTGCAGTTACTACTAAAATTTACCGTCATTGCGTGTCACGGGGACTTTACTTTACACTGCACACGCGCAGACTATGTACCTTATAGCATGTATGGAAACAAAACTGGCAAAGTTCTTAGCTTTCTACACCTTTTCTTATGGTTACTGTAATACTGCTGTTGGTCACTTTTGACATTGCCGATGAAAGTGGAAATGCCTCATTGACTTTCTGGTGGCACTCTTTACTCTGTCAAAAGCAAACTTCAAGACTTTTTTCTCTAAGAATTTAAGTTCGCGCACTTTCCTCCAAAACCGAAATATTTCTCATGATCTGATTTCAATTACTAATGGATTTGATTTGTTTCTTTGGATAATAAGTAGTACGGATTATTTGATCACATACTATTTCTCTGGCGGTTTTCACGGATGAGAGACGGCCCTACGAATTTCGTATAAAACATCGGATTCAAATTATTGATTTAAATCAGCCCAACGTTGATTAAACTGTTGGCGCATGGTATTGAAATTGTATTTAAATACTTCGACCTTGACTAGCCAACAAGCCCGCCCTAACGCGGAATCATCAACTAATTTTCTACACTTTTCTAGAGTACATGTGACATCATACCACCGTTCAATATATTTATGGCTCATGTACTCTAGAAATGTGTAGAAAATTAGTCGCTGATTCCGAGTTAGGGCGGGCTTGTTGGCTAGTCATTCATAATCACTAACTTGTATCTGAATATACTCGTCAACAGTTAGTGTAATATATTACAATTTAATATCAGAGCAAATTATTTCTGCGCGATAAGGCTCCCTATTCACTCTTATATTTTTGTATGCGATTTTTTATTTTTTGGAGAAATAATGCAAGTGGATATTTTTATTTTTTGGTATCGGAAAATACAAGCCATTTTAAATCCGTTAATCATTGACAATAATAGGCAGTAGTAGGCATGAACCAATACTATATTGCAACATGCCTACGTGTCTTTATTAAAAATTGATTGCTCATAATAAGATTAAAATGATTGGTGAGTATTTTGCCGAAATTGGTGAGAATTCTGATTTAATTGGTGAGGAAAAAAAGGTGACTCGGTGATAAAAACCCTGGTTACTAAATCTGATTTAATTGGTGAGAGATTTCCTTTTAATTGGTGACAATGTAAATGGCAACCAAAACGTTAAAATGTTAAAACTTTCTCGCGCAGTATTTCCTGCCTAGTGCGGTATTTTGGAAAATCTGAACTGGCTCTAAAGAGTCCTTAAGAAGACCTGCAAAATAAAATGCCACATGACCAGGTAGGTAGTCAGAAAAAAAGAAGGTCCATTGGTAGTCTCTCCGCGCAAGCGCAAGATCGCCTTAGTCCCAAAATGTTTTACTTCAAAACATTAAATTCACAGCCTGGTCTTGGGCCTGTCTTGGTTTGCAAGAATGTTTCTAAGTTCGAAAATGTGGAAATATTCCAACTTTGCCACTCAATATTTCCAGCTCTAAACTGGTTCTGAAGAGCCCTTATGTAGACCTACAAAATGACCGGATTGGCCGACGGGATTAAAAGACGACATTCTTGGAGGGCACTTTCGGGCTCCCGCCAACGCCAACCCACCTTCCGAACCAAAAGACAATAAAGTTGGCGCCAGAAATTTTGGTGTAGTAACAATTTACAATTGGTCGAGGCTAGGGAATATAAAACCGGACTGTTTCCGAAAAACCGATTTTAAAAACCGAAATTTTCTTGCTTTAAAAAAAGCACACCAACAAGAAAAGATCCATAAAATGCATTAAAATTGCTTTTGGATGCATCCGATTCATTTTCCATATAAAACAACATTGTGTCTAGTCCGCGCATTATGTATTATTATTTCAATTTAATAATATAATCTATATACATAAAATCGTTGGTCTGTATGTGTGTGTGTGCGGATGTCCGCTATCTTCATCAAAACTACTGGGCCGATTTCCATGAGTGATACGTCAAAAAATCTCTAATTATCCCGGGAACCTTTCGCCCCATGCTTCATTGACCTGTCAACTCGACATTTATCATTGAACTTCACAATAAATCATACCGACACCTGTCTAAATCGTAAGAAATATGGAAGTGTGGAAGTCGACCTTGTGCCAGTCTTTATAGTTTTTGGACAGCGCTTACTGTGAACTAAGGCCTCGTTCCTGACGTAGGAAGTCGAACTATATAATTAGAATCTGTTCTAGGTTGTCCTTTTTTTAAGTACTCATTGTACTTACTGTCCAGTGTACTTACAGTGAACAGTCTTAAGGACTTAAGGATGTTGCAAATTGCAAAGTTCAACAACTTCACTGCGCGCATACGTTTTTAGAACATTACAAATTCGCACATAATAATTACCTCTCTCTTTTCATATCGTGCAACTCAACACTCAAGGTAGTACATTTCAAACACGGATGGAATTGCATTGGATGTGTGGTTTTAATATTATGGTGTAGTACGTGATGGCTGATTGGCTATTTTAAGTCGCTATTTGTTCTTATTTATGACCTAGTTTCGTTTTAAAAAAGAATTAAAAAAAAAACTAAAACCGGTTTTTCAACACGGAAAGACCGGGTTTCGACTTTCGCGAAAAACCGGTTTTCGACACCGAAAAAAAAAACGGTTTATATTCCCTAGTCTAGGCTTCAATGAATCAGAAAGTCAACTCCTTACAAGTAGTCTTGTCCATCAAATCGAACGGGAGTATAAGTATTCATGATGGTTCGTGTCAGTGTGCGGCAGGGTAAGCTAAAATTCAAATCTATAATTTTTACAAAATTAGCATTTAGGTTATCCTAGTAGAATAGAGCTAATTAGTAGTCATTTGTGTGAATTACTATTTTATTCATGTTTTAGGCTTGGAAAATCCTGTACTCATATTTGCGGGGCCCGTTTTGCCCAACCAGACACCCAAATGCATGGAAAGTGCCCTCAACCAGGATCATGGGAAAACGTACGAGAGACTTGGAGTTTCGAACAGACATGGACGGAGGGTTCAGCACTGGCCGTGGTGCGTGTTGGCTGGGCCCGGGCTGTATGTACCGGGGTGGGAATTTTCGCCGAGATGCGTCAAAAAGAGTTCCACGCGCTTGTCGCGCGGAAGAAAATTTTTTTGAACCTTGATAGCTTAAAATCTTCACCTGCTTACTGGTAAGGTTTAAAGCTACAGTTGACTCCGCTACCGCTGCAACAAAAGAGCTAAGCTTCAATGAAGCGCAATGTCGAAGCGTCTAAAAAATTTAAAGTATGTCGAGTAGCACATCACAACGCTGTAAACAATAACGACATTATTGCTAAAGCTATGCGCTGTCACAAGTGACCGCTACCGCTGCAACAAAAGCGCTAAGCATCAATGAAGTGCAAGATCGAAGCGTCTTGAAAATTTTAAGTATGTCGTTTATCACATCAAAATGCTTTGAACAATAAAGACATTAATGTTAAAGCAATATGGCATGTCACAGGTGACCGCTATCACTGAAACAAAGCCCCTAAGAGTAGGGGCGTTAGATAGGATAGGAAATTAAGTTAAAAACGGGTAGAAAGGAGAAGAGCGGGTTTGTGTTGAACAGGAAGTTTAGGTGGTCTAGGTCTACTCATTGTCAACCAGGATGACCACATCTCCAACTTTGAGAGGCTTCTGAGGATCGAACCACTTCTGTCGGCGGGTCAAAGTCAGGAGATATTCGCAAATCCAAAGATTCCAGAAATGCTCGCTCAGCCGCTGTGCGAGTTTCCATTGTTTCCTTGGGATAAGATCTCGATCAGTGAAAGTTCCAAGAGGTCGGGTGTTGTTAGGCATGTGCTTCAGGAAATGGTTAGGAGTTAGGGCTTCGGGTGACTCCGAATCCGAAGGGACGGAGGTGAGGGTGTGACCGTTCACCGAATTCTCAGCCTCCGCCAGGACTGTTCTGAGGGTTTCTTCTCTCGGAGCTCTCTCTTTGTA
The DNA here is from genome assembly GCA_034696285.1 of Hypogastrura burkilli. Lineage (NCBI taxonomy): Eukaryota > Metazoa > Arthropoda > Collembola > Poduromorpha > Hypogastruridae > Hypogastrura > Hypogastrura burkilli. The sequence goes on along the minus strand of JAQFZY010002061.1, from coordinate 8,686 downwards.
TAAGGTTATGTAAGTCGGGCTCACCGGACTGCGTATCAGCATGGAGAACGGAGTTACACCTTTCTGCGTCCAAAGGGGCTTGTGTCTTGCCAAAGATGGTTCAGCCAAGGAGAGTTTCAACGGCAATCGGAGCATTTCCAGGGCCTCTCACGACTTTGAGGTGGCTCAAAAGGTTGGCGTGCGGAACGCAGATCAGGATTTTCGGACGCACGTCTTCGTAGAGTGGGATTGGGATGCCCTTCAAGTGTCTCCACTGCTCACAGTCTTTTGATCGGAGAGTCCCACCGTAGAGGTCTAAGTTCGCGAAAGTGTGTAATCCTACGAACTTCTGGCATTTCTTACTCATCGGGTTTGACACGTTCAACGACACAATACAAGAGTTGACAGACTTCATGCCTTCACTTATACCACGGTTCGTCCTCTGACCCTGAAGCCCAAGCTTCTGAGATGAGGGTGAAAGCCGATCCGGAATCCAGGAGCGAGTAGACCTCTTCACCTTTTGGACCTTTCAGAAGGACCGGCAGGATTTGGTAGCTTACGCGGCCAAACGAAAGAAGGAGCTGACTGGATTTAGCCCGATTTACGTGCCCCGGAGGTTCCATATGAAGTAGGGGGTGATGGGACACCCGGGCTCCGTACACTGTTTCTTGGTTCTGCAGTCCTTGAATCCGTGTCCGAAGTTCAAGCACCCGATGCAGAGGTGCTTGGTGCGGGCAAACTTGATCCTATCCTCTGGAAGTTCCTTCTTAAAAGAGAGGCATTGTTGGACATGGTGACCCGACTTGCCGCAGCAGGAGCACTCCTGCCTGTTAAGGAATTTCGAGGACGACGGAGATGGGAACGTATCGTCCTCCACAGCAAGGATGTTGTATTTCTTCGTGCCCTTGAGATCAGAGCTGGGTTTAGGAGGGCACAGCTCACACGCCAAACTCACTTTCGCTTCCAGCCAGTCGCTGAAGTTGATGAGGTTACGATCTTCAGGGTCCGTTCCTCGAAGCCACTGCATTTTCATTGTATTTGGGAGTTTGGAAAGCAACTCATCCAGTAAGTCGGTGTTAACAAGGTGTTCTTCCCGTTTAAGGGACTTGATCGTCTTCGTGAGGTCTGTGACGGTCTGTCCAAAGTCAATGATGGTCTCCAGCTTGCTTTCCTTAACATCTGGAGCGGATTTGGCTTAGTGATTAACGTCTTGATGATGAACTTGGGCTGGCCAAATCGGATCTCTAGTTTCTTCAGGATTTTAGAAGCGTTGCCCGGAGTGTTTAACAGGAATTGAACGCATTTTGCAGCATCTCCTGACAAGCTCTTCTTGAGACGCAAAATGTTGTCGTAATCTGAAAATCCGCAGATTTCTGTGGAGCTTTCATATTTGGCTATGAAGATGAGCCATTCTTCGGGCTTTCCGGAGAACGTGGGCAAGTCCTTGGACGAGCCAAAAAACTTGTCTGTCTTCGAGGTAGCCGCTGTAGCTGTCGCCTGTTGACTGATCGCTTGGGTCACCATTGCCAAGGCTTGTTCGTTGGGAGAGGGAGGACGAGGTAGCTGTGGTGAGGGAGGGCGTGACTGGCCGATAGGTGTGTTTGTGATCTGATTCTGGATCAGCCGCTTAGATTTGACCTCTGCCTCGCTGTGGCCGCTTCCTCCGTCATCCCATCCGTCATCAAAGTCGTTGCCACGGGAGTCCTCGCTATGCTCGGCGTCTGCTTCCGCCACTTTGACCAGAGTCTCCCTCTTGATGAGTTCCCGTTCAGCGGCTCTGTCCGCTTTATTCTTTTCCGCTTTCCGTTCGGCCAGCTCGTATTCTTCCTCTCGTTCGGCCTTGTCCAGTTCGTCGATAAGCTTGTTTCCCTCCAGTTCCGTTCGGAGCTGTCTGGCTTGGCGCTGGCTGGCAGTTGACCGCTTGGACCGGTCGGAGGCTGCATTCACGCTTTCAATTTCATTCCAGGATTGTCAGGTGCTGCCAGGGGGGTCCGGAGGAGGCCCCTGCTAGCTCCGGCGGGCGGAGTCCGGCCGAGTCTGCTCAGCGGGATTCCCACATTCTCTCGCTGTGTGACGGATGGTAGTATCCATGACGGGATCACTGCAAAGAGTCACCAATAACGGCGAGAATTGGATTAGTTTCGGTTCACAACAGGGAGAACCGGAACGCCTTCACCTCAAATAGAGTCCTGATATTTATAGTGCTAGACTCTAAACTATTGTGCTTTTTCAGATTGGGTCTGAGGCCCGACGGGTTAAATCCTCCAAAAAGAAATCCAAATGTGAGAAAAACCGAATGGATCTGACCTGTTAAGGAGCTTTTGCTTTATATTGCCCAGCTCCGGACACTTGTGTGCTTTTGTGGATTGGGTCCACGGCCCGACGAGATGACAGGCTGCTTCGCGGGCTGGATGATTCCTTCCGTAGGAATCCTCGATTTCGACTCGTCCCGGTCTTCCACAGGAAAGGGCAGGGACGAACTCAGGAACAACTAGTGGCACTGGGTCACAGGTTGGCTTAAGGTCTGGTGAGAAGGACCATGTAGTGACGGGGCCGTTCACGTCGGTTTTGGGGGTGGCTCAGTTCGGTGTTACAGGACCGAATGGAATTCGGGTCGTAAATTCGAATCCGTGGGTCTGACACGAATGTAGATCCGACAGTACGAGGCTAGTTTAGTTAGGCGAACTCTGCAGACGTCTCCGGAGGCAATAGAAAGAGTGACACCCAGGGCACTGGAATGAAGCTCGGATCCTCCTTCTCGACTAGACAAAGCCTGACCTCTCTAAGACTGACATAACTGTGAGTACACTAACTGTAACTATCCTGCTCAATCACTTGGACGTGGATGACAGGAAGGAAGCCCACAGGGCCGAAACAGTTTTAGCTCAATTTATTGTTGTCTTAAAAAGGAGCTGACCATACGGAGAGGCAAGTTCTTTCGGTGAGGATCAAATGTGTACTGTCTCTTCTAACAAAGGAGCGTTCTTGCTTTTACAGGCAAGAAGTAGGAACTACGAAAAAAGGTTTGAACATGAATCGGAATCTACGCATTGGAACTTAGACGCTTCTCTTCTCGGGTCCGACACACTTCACTGTCGTAGCACGGACGTGAGATCGAGTTCCATTACTACTGAATAGTAATATGACTACTACTAAGTACATACTAAAACAGCTCTAGCTCTATGAGGAATAAGAGTGCTTAACTAGTTGTCATAACTACCTTAGCATTATCTGACTCACATCTAATTGTGTAATTAAGCTAATCAAATGTGGAGTTAAAAATCAATTTAAATGTCGGCTTGCCCGTCGCTACAAAACGGATAGAAAGAAGGATGTGGACTGTGTTGGATAGGAAATTTAGGTAGAAACGGATAGAAAGAAGAAGAATGTGGTCTATGTTGTATAGGAAATGAATGTAGAAACGGGTAGAAAGAAGAGGAACTGGGTCTGTGTTGGATAGGAAATTAAGGTAAAAACGGGTAGAAAGAAGAATGGAGTCTGTGTTGTATGGGAAATTCAGGTAGAAACGGGTAGAAAGAAGAGGAAATGGGTCTGTGCTGTATAGGAAATTAAGGTAGAAACGGGTTGAAAGAAGAGAGAAGGGGTCTGTGTTGAATAGGAAATTCAGGTACAAACGGGTAGAAAGAAGAGGAACTGGGTCTGTGTTGGATAGGAAATTAAGGTAGAAACGGGTAGAAAGAAGAATATGGAATCTGTATTGGATACTATATTAAGGTAGAAACGAGTGGAAAGAAGAATAATGGAATCTGTGTTGGATACTATATTAAGGTAGCAACAAGTAGTAAGAGAAGAATGGGGTCTGTGTTGTATAGGAAATTCAGGTAGAAACTGGTAGAAAGGAAAATAATGTGGTCTATGTTGAATAGGAAATCAAGGTAGAAACGGGTAGAAAGGATAATAATGGGGTCGGTGTTGGATATGAAATTAGGTTCGAAACAGGTAGAAGAACGGAATTACAGAATTAGTGTTGAAAAAAAGGTGGACACTTTTATGCGTAGGTAACTGGAATGTGGAGAAGCAGAATAAACGGTTTGAACTATATATAAATATACTGACGGATGTTATGTAGAAACAACTTGAATGGGTATAAATCACTGAAATGGGAAATCAACGAAGGAAAGATTGAAATTAAATGTAGACGGCTGTAATAAATAATGGATGGAAGTAAGGATATGACGTTGGCTAAACCCCCGTTCGTAGAACGGGCTTCTTGCTAGTTTTTTTTTAATCATCGCTTATTTCCCTCCCCCTTAGCATTTTCATTTCTAAGCAAATCTAACAATTTGACTCGAAAAAGGAAGCTGTAAAGTTAAAAAAAACCTTTTTGCTATATTTTTGCATTTAGATCATATTGCACTAATTGCTTCTTTGCTACATTTTTAAATCGAGGGTGCCCGATTGTACAGAAAAGCTGTATAATTCGGAAAATAAGTTTTGGATTAACGTTGACCTTAAAAATTTGATCGAGCCACTTGATTGCATAGAAAACTGTATTATCGATTAAGAGTAACCTTTCCGCGAAGCGCAAGAAAAAATTGAGTTCCAAGCAGTCTGATGTCGGATTTCTGATTGCACAGAAAACTCTAATGCAGAATGAAAACAACCTTTGCGCGAAGCGCAAGATAAAATTGAAGTCTAAGCCGCATGATTCCACAGAAACCTGTAATATAGATTAGAAGTAACCTTTGCGCGAAGCCCTAGAAAAATTGTAACTCTAAAGCGCCTGATGGCCAGAAAAAATTTTCTTTGAACTTTGCAATGAATGTAATATTGCAGGAATTAAAATTGTCATCAGGTTTAAATTGTTTTAGGTGTTACTTTTATCAACTAATCAGTTTATACACAAGTATAAGTTGTACAGAGAAACTCCTTGAAACGAGAAAATTTTAATATAATTTGACACCAACTCTTGGGATGATGCGCAAGAAATCTTTGAAATGAGTTTTATTACAACTTTTGAAATCAACGCTATTATTACGCAACGTATATCAACAGATATTACTCGCGCGAAGCGCCAACTAACTTCTAAAGTGAATTGGACATAATTTGACAGAAACATTTGCGCTAATCACTAAAATACTGTCAAATCATGCGCGGCAACCGCAATAGTTTCTTTGCGCGAAGTGAAGTGAAATACTTTTTTTTAAAGCAATTTAACTTTCAGTACAATTCTGACCCAGACCAATCGTAGCTAACTTAACAGAAAACACTTCAAGTGGCATGGAAGGAATGTCTTAAATCAGTGGTACCTACTTACTGTAACGGGGAATACATTTTTGCGAAGCGCAAGAGATTTTTAGCTAAATACTTTACTCTGAGTATATGCTTCTGACCCCAGTTAAAATTGTGGCTCTGCTTGTTTATTAATTTTATTATGATCCCGTTCAGTGTGTCCCCGAACATCAGAAACTATTCGCGCCAAGCGCAAGAGATTTTTGGCTAATTTACTAAAAATTGGGGTTCTTCTTGGTTACCAGTTTTTTTTTTTGTAGTCAAGTTTTAGTCCCGGGTTGGCCTGCCTTCAGAGGTGAAATTCTCGTATTTTGTACCATTTCGCGCTTAAGAGAGCCGGCTACGACTTTTCCTTGGCTTAGGTGTTAAGTCAGACAATCGCGGTTTGACCCCGATTTTTTTAAAAAGTCGACTAATCCTATGTTTTATAAAGTTGGCCACCCTGACTTTTTTTAAAAGTCGGCTACCCCAATGTCTTTTAAACCGGCTACCCTGATTATTTGAAGCCGGCTACCCCTTTTTTTTAAGTCGGCTACCCCAATTTTTTAAGCCGGCTACTTGGTTTTTTATAAGTCGGCTACCACGATTTGTTTTAAAGCCGGCTACCCCGTTATTTCAAGCCGGCTACCTCATTTTTTTTAAAGCCGACTACCTGGATTTTTTTAAAAGTCGGCTATCCGGATTTTTTCCGGAGTCATTGATTGAAATTGTTACCTGGGTGGCGACATCCGGTTCGTCAATAGCTGCTTGGATCTGTCTGGGACACCCTGAGTCGGTCAAATGGTTATGAATACGGGTTTCGGGTACTATTTTGGTGCTCCCTGACACCCTCTGGAGAAACCTCCAGAGGGAGTCCGTTCGGAAAAGCATTGGAATGTAAGGTTTCTATGTACATACGGTGCGCCGTAGGCGCGAATAAATTTTTTGAGGTATTGTTAGCTCTATAATGATTCCCACCCCAGTTTAAAGCGAGCAGTTGGCTTTTTCAGATTTATTTCTGACGCCAATTTTCACCGGGGTCGACCGACCCCGATTGAAGACCGGGGTGGGTACATGGCTTAACATAGGCCCCGTGCATGTCAGGTCTCGAAGTATTAGCATTGTCAAGAAGCCACGAGACAGTACGCATTACCGGGACGTCACTGAGTACTTTGACCCAAGGCCTGTGTCATTTAGAACTCAGAGTAAAGAAAAGGAAGATCCCTTGGATACTATGGTTAATAAGATGAATGCTTGCTGTCCGAGCGTACTTTTCCTAAACTTCCACAGTAATATCCTTTTCACGCTAATTACTAACACTTGTATGTTTCTATAACTGTTAATTCAAAGTATACCTACATCTACAGGTGATGCTCAACGTATTGACCCAGCTGCCACGTATTCCTGTCATTAACGACAATCAACATCAACAGTGTAGTAACCCACAAACCAAGGTGCTCAGTGTTATGGAACTTTGTGTGGTGTATTCTGGAACATCTGAAAATTTCGTATCACATGCTCGTACGTATTACTCCGCTCTAGAGCAATATATTATGACAAGTACTCAGAATTAACACAATGATCGTGAGTGGCACAAAATACGGCTAGGATTTCTTACTGCATCTATTGCCCATCGTATCTTTACAAGACTATCACAAGGAATGGGCCCAATCCTGTTGATCCCGATCGTTGCTGAAGTCAATGCTATGTCCTTCGTATTCTCAAAGCAATGCAATGAAAAAAGGTCAATAGGTGGAGGATTACATTGCGAATTTCTACATGCTAAAAATGCAAGCTCAAAAACGGAATTGCAACATTTAAAATGCGGATGAACGTTTTTTGAGGACTTCGGCCTCATCACTGGAAGTATTGACCGCCTATTTACTTGTGACAATGAATCAGCTCTAATGCTCATCGAGATCAAGTGCGTAAGGTCAATAGACAAAAGCGAATGCTTGAAGAACGGAACCCTAAAAAAATCACGCCTATTACTCTCAGGTGCAATTGAATTTAGGGGTATATAATTTAAGGAAAGCTCACTCTATTACTTATGAACGTAATGATAAGTACAGTATATTAGATGTGGAGTTCGACGAGGCTTTGTCTAAAGTTAACTGCACTTTGTTTTTTTTTACTAATTATGTCTTACACTACTTTACACGTCCCAATGACATTCAAGATCTGAATATATAACATAATCTCAGTATTTTTGCTAAGAGTAAGTAAATTCTTAATAGGTAAGTGGATTACCGAGTGGGTCACCGATTTTGAAGATTTTTTTTTTATCAATAGAGCTATAAACAACAGGTAAGGTATCATCTTTCTTTTTTCCATATACACACCCCCGTTGGGTGGGGAGGGGCTCAAAGTCGAGATTTTGGCGGTTTTGGTACATGAATTTCTCGGCCACAAATCACTATTTTGGAATGCGGTTTGCTGTATCTGGTAGCCCATACAAATCGCTAGATGTGTTTTTACGCATTTTTGATTTGGAGGTCAACGTGGCCGCCGCTGGCGGTTTTCGCGAGTGGTAATTTGCAATATTTTGAAAGAGTGTATCTCAAGAACTCGAACCGCTTTCGAACTTCGTTTTTTTGCATTTAGTTGCTAATATCATTACTTAGAAGTGTATTGGAGTTGAAGTGGGTTGGACTTCATGTCTACCGCCGACGGCGGTTTTTCCAAGGGGTAGTTTTACAATATTTTCAAAAAATTGTATCGCAAGAACTAGGATCGCTTTTGAACTCTAGATTTTTGCATTTATTAGCTACCATCTGTACCTAGAAGTGTTTCAGTGCTCAAGTAGCTGGGACATCAACCTTGCCGCCTTGGCGGTTTTGTACGGCTTATTTAACTGTTAGGTACATACCACACATGGAGTACATGCAGTTTTATGCTGGAGTGTTTGAATTATTTTGAAGACGTGCATCGAGTTCAAAAGCGGTCGTAGTTTTTGAGATACACGTCTTCAAAATAGTACAAAATATCCCTTATAAAAACCGTCGTGGGCGGCAAGGTTGATGCCTCAGCCACTTGAGCTCTTTAACACTTCTAGGTACGGGTGTTAGCCACTAAATGTAAAAAAAAACTGTAATTCAAAAGCGGTCTTAGTTCTTGAGATACAATTTTTTGAAAATATTGTAAAATTACCCCTTGGAAAAACCGCCGTCGGCGGTAGACATGATGTCCAAGCCACTTGAGCCGCAAGACACTTCTAGATAATGATATTTGCTACTAAATGCAAAAAACCAGCGGTCCTAGTTCTCGGGATACACGTTTACCATTTACTAAATGCTTGGAGCAAATTCGTGTGTCGGGTAATGTAAATGTAATAAACTTAACCGGGTCTCGTTTATTGAGCCAGTTACACTGACGGACGCACAGTAATGCCTTGGCATTAGAGCTCCGCAGGATCCGGCTCCGGAGCCGGCTCCAGGCTCCGGCTCCGGCTCCGCAAAAACTCGGAGCCGACTGT
>JAQFZY010002060.1:0-12950 GCA_034696285.1 Hypogastrura burkilli | reverse complement strand
CAGACTCCTGAGGAAGGCGATATTCATCGGGCACACCGATGCGTTGTGAAAGGCATATTTATAGTCAGAAAATATAGCTGAAATTAGTTCTCGACTTTTTTAACTTACCTTTTAATATTTTTTGTTCACTTTTAAATTTACTCAAAATCGCTCTCAAGGGGATCTAGTTAAACAGGAAAGTCTCCTTTAAGTTCAAATTTGTTCGGTTTTGTGCGCTGTAACAGTTTTCTTGACAAATATAACGTTTTGGTCAACTTTAGCGTTGTCAAAAATTACTGATCAAAGCAAAAGAAGTTTAGAAATGTGTTTTTCGTTTTTTCTCTCTTTTCTGAACAACAATTTTGCTTACATTACTCCTGCTGGAGCTGGCCGTATATAATTCCCCGAAAAGCGTCAGCTGCTCTTGGGCTTTCGGGTCCAGTCATATATGCATTTTCTCAGATTGTTTGTACATGATGAATTTCCCCATGCCCTGAGTGCGCTGTCCTTCTATTTGAAGGAGGGGAGAAAGTGTAACTGTGGCCCGAGTTCCATTAGCCTTCCCCTCCTTAATAAGCATGTATGGGGCTAATGGGAAGGAAATATTTAGTAGATGAGGCTTGATTGAAGTTGGGCTCTTATGTAAATGTAAATGCATGTGGTTCCTTCCTGATCACTCATAATAAATGATGAGGATGAGTTTGGGGAGACGTGGGGGAATTCCAAAGAACAAAGAGGAGCCCATGAAGACGAAGGCTAAATGTGAATTTTGACGTGTGTTTAGTAACGTTCTGCCTTATTACATGATTCAAATGCGTAGGAATTCATTCTCATCTCCAGGCTGGTAATAATAAGGGAATCCCGAGGTGGGTTAGCCCAGCAGGGTGGCTCTGTCGGGTCCAGACTCCGAATAAGATTTTTTTTCCAAACTCCAGAATGCATATTTATAGCCCCGAGAGCTGGGAGAGCTCCGTTCGTTAGGCTTACTAATTTCCCATTTTGTGTAACCATCCATGCCTATTACGGGAAGTTTGTAGCCGGTGGGCCTGGTTCGTCATATTTGCTCCCATATTTCCATACCTATTATCCACTCCCGCCTCCCTCCCAACTTAATCTTCTCTTTTTTACAGCTTTCAACTCCTACTATTAATTATACGGAGCCGAGCCGTCTCCATAAATTCCCGGGTAAGGCGGGCCTACCTCGACCGGGCCCCCAAGCCGCTCCACATATGAGGATGAAGTCGAGGTCCGCATTTATATTTATTTATTGCTGCATTATAATGTATTCATGCAAAAAATGAGAGCATGAGGAAATGATTTACTGGAATACTTACCAAGATTATCCTGGAGGAACAGAAAAGTTCGGTAAACGGTAACTTCTTCATTGTTACAGCTCCTACCGGGCAGCCTGCCTAGGTTTCCATGCATGCCTATACGTACTTTGAATAGGTAGTACTGAGAGCTCAGATCTGTATTTCCAAAATTTCGTACGCCCTGATATGCAGAGTTATTTACTGACATAAATTGGGGTTGCAGAAAGTAGGAACTAGGACTGTCTAAGGAGTAGGTTCGCTTTTCCGAAAGTCAGGCTGAATTTTGCATACAAAAGCGTAAGGCAGCCTGAAGTGCCTACAGGTGAAGCCTTATATATTTTCATTAGATCCGCGTACGAAAGGTACATAGTATATGTACGCATAGGTACAATATGGCAGAACGCCGTACTATATCTCTACTGCCAGCACTTCATTGAATGGAATAAGCGATGGAAAATAAATCTTTCAGGCGGGCTGAACAAACATTTCCATTTTGTATATTTCGAGGAACTACAATGCCTAACTTTTCCCGAAAGCTCATAAGGCAACTGTCATTGTCAATGATTTGTTTGGTCCATATTTGTTACTTTCATACTTTCCGGCTTCATATTCATATAGAAATGATCAGTTAATATCTATGCTGAATGTATCAGTGTCAATAGGATTTGAATGCGAACTTCTCACATATCCTTGGGGACCAAACAGCTTCTATATCTGTATAGAATTGACGCATTCACCTGCCAAATGTAAAGATCGAGCCATATGAACTAATTGGAGAAAGTTCTGAATATAAGGTACTTTCCGATTCCCAGGATCCATGATTGCAGAATATTTGACCATGCTGTGTTTTATAGGATTTCTTTACAAATGGAAGCGTGGTAAGCTTAAATTGTCAAAGTTTGTAAAGGCAAGTAATTCGCACTGCAGTATTTTTAGTTGCCAAAGTGTTGACTCAGTATTTTGAAACTGGGCAACGGGTCCGTAACCTGCGAAAAGTTTGTTCCGTAATTGAAAGATTACTTCCCAATCCAAAGGGGAGGTTTTATAGTTCTTGAGCGGAAGACACGGCGGAGACAAGCATGTATAATTGCGGAGTCAAAAGTAGCATCTGCTGCTGCTGCTCCCTTTTTTCTGACAGGCAGGGTGGAGAATGTTCGACACGGGAGATGCAGCCTGATAAAGGAGATACATCTGCACTCCCCATGCATCATCTTATTCAAATCCCCCCTTATGATTACATTAGCCTCCCTAATTCAATTAAAGACTCAGCAATCAATAATTTAATTAAGATTCGGCTCCGTAATGCACTTGGGTAATTATGAGCAGAGTTAACTTGGAGGGCTTTTCAGCCTGCATCACATCTAGCATTTAATGTAATTTATCACTTCAATTAATTTCCAAGAGATTTGTATACTTTTTTCAAATGAAGAGGCATGGATGCCATTTAGTAGGTAGCAGGTACATGAAGAGCTTATTTTTGAATTGATTTTAAATAAGTAATGCGCCGGTCATTTTTTTTAATACAAATCTATTTATGTAAGTTTTACTCCCAGCGAAATATAAGCCATTCATTATTAGGACCCTTATTCAAAAGATATTAGTAAATATTTTACAATTGTATATACACAATTATTGACACTTTGATGATATGACGAGCCAGATGAATGGATTTTTATTGCCTTTACAAACAAGAATAAATTGTCCATTTTTCTTTTGTGTGGTGCCTGGGCCCTTGGAATACAATATTCGTGTAGGATTGAGGTTGCTTGGGTTGGAGCATTATTAATGTTTAATCCAATGTATTATAGGATATAGGATTGACAATGTAGGATTTATACTGTTGATTTTAAATAATGGACCAAGGAAACGTGCTCTGTAGTGCCCGTCCAATATTTTATGTGTATTTTATAACTTCATTAGAACGTAGTCCCGGCCTACCATGTGTGAACAAAACCTTAGTTGGGTAGAATAAATGGGCTTTGGGACTGGACTTCAAATTACATTTATCCCATTAGGGTCCCAAGCTCTCTGCACTACAGTCCCTCCTAATTTATGTACCCTCGGTAACAGAGCCGAATGGGACTCTGCATTCTGCATTGTTGCAGCATTTTGGCCCGGACTGCCATTACTCCTAGCCATCCGTGACTCTGTGGTGGACTGTTAGCGAAAGCTTCTGACCACACTTCTGGCTCCTTCCCTCCATGTATATGATGATTATGTATGTTTCCGTGTTTATTAAAGAAGGGCCGAAGCTTGGGCCTAAGTTAGCTTTGGCCTGGGCTGGGACTTGTTGGGAATGAAATATTGAGCAATCATTGAATTCCGCATTCTGCAGTACTGACTCTTTCCAACAACGTAGAGAGGCCTCTAGAAAATTTAATCTTAGAGTTCCGTTAAATTTTTCCTAAGCAATAAAACAAGGGAATGTGTGTAATTTTTGTAAAGACCTCTACCATCATCCGCCCCCTCGTTGAACGTTGTTGGGCTTAATCCCAAATAAATATAGAGATAGGGTTGAGATTGAACAGTATGTTTACATTCACACAGGCCCTGTCACCTAGAGATTGAAATTAATATCCAAGCTACCCGCATCAAGTACTTTTTAGGATTGAAGCTAAAGGGTACTGAGACACAGAGACAGAGAATACCTTTGTAAGGTATATGTACACATAAGCAGTTATCCACAATGCACACAAACGCGTCATAAAGGGAGGCGAGGACTTTCCTAAAAAAGGGATTACGCTCCTATATATGTATCAGAGGTTAAGTAGCTCAACAAGGTAGTATGTGTTATGGTTTGTTTTTACAAAGTTAAATTATATATACGTACATGGGTAGGTTTATAGTATCCGCCTGATATATAAAACCTAGTCTAATTATTATTATGAAAAAAGTTTAAATGAATTGGAACGTTCAGTTTGTAATGTAGCGACAGCTAACGGAAACTAACTAGGTAAACATGCGTGGAAATTCTTGGAGACGTTTCACAATTTTTGCTTTAACAGCAAGTAAAATCCTAATATGCGATTTACTAAATAAATTCAACCGTTAATATAGAAATCATGCGACTTAATGTAATAATCATTCATTACTACTAGAAAATAACACTCTTGAATGATCTGTAACTATTTAATTAATTTAGCTTGGATTCATGAATTACAATATTCCCGCAACAGTATATTTATATACTCTATATACTAACCGTAACACAACACAAATCCATGGTTTGTTTGAACTCAATAGTCATAAGCACAATATTAAGACTTGTCAATACCTGGTGCAGGTGAAAATTGTAGACCCGTATGATGTTTCAAAGTAGACGCTTGAATCTATAATAATTATTGTTCCACTCCAATCTTACAATATTCCGTGTAAATCAAAGTACAGACTAAGACGACAAATAAGAATCATTTTATGGTTTCATCCCTTCTCATACTATTTCCAAGGAGTGCACGTCATGATCTTAGTGTGTTGTCTTAAACACTTGACATTTAGACACCCTTGCGTGTTACGGGGAAGGGAGATAAGATGGGGGCCCTAGCAACTATTTACATGAATTCATAGCAAGCCGAATCCTAATCTCATGTCCCTCCTCCATAATTATATCTGACATGCATGATGCATGTAATAATTTTCATGTTAATATTTAATATCCAACTCCGAGTAAATGTACAGTGTAGTTCTCTCCTACAAGAGATTCCCTGATCAATACACAAAAGTGAGAGCAGATTGAAATCCGGTCTTTCCATTCCTTACGTGCATAGGATAAGTCACCAAATCTCTGCCTGAGCTCTGATTGATACCCAAGGACAGATCCAGAATCTTTAGTACGCAGAGATCTCCGACTCAGGAAATAATAAAACGGAAGGCTAAAAAATGGGGACAGGATTATGCACTTGAAAATTATATTAGGCAGTAGGCCAGCCTCATTTGAACCTCGGATTTCCAAGTATAAATGGGCTTACGTGACAGAGATTTGAGGCAAATTGGGCCCCCGAATATTATTACGTGATACACATTTCTCTCAACCGCCTTAGACTTTTCCATATTCCAGAGACCGGGCCCGGGATATTGGACGGAGGCGGGAGTCTGACATGACAAAGATATTTCAGCTGAACGGTGAACGGTGACACGGAGACCGACATATTCATCAATCAGGCGGCTGACACCTATATGACTTATTTTTTTATTATGCTCCACTACATTCCAGAGCACTACTGGACGATTTCGGGAATTCGCATTACCTATAGGTAATCCACATCCACGGTCCAGGTCCGCTCTTTGGAAACATGAAGCTTGAATGGTTCAATTATTTTTTGGAGTTGTTTTGTCCAATCTCGGACTCAATCCTGGTCCAAAAGGCCAAAACGTTACGTCGTGGGTGTTTCAGCTTAACTAAGGAACGGATTTTATCTGCATATAAACAGCGAAGATTCTGGGAATAGAGAATATAGGTTTAACGGAACCAGAGTTATTCCGACTTTAGCAATAGGTCTACTCCACAGTATGTAATCTAGTTTCTAGGTTCAGCGTAACAAAAGCTTAAAGCATGAGTTTAGTTTCATTTTGGCTGTAACAAAGGCTGCCGCCAATATTTTAGCTTTAGTTAGGAAATCCTTCAAAACTAAACTGAACACCATACAATATTTCTGTTTTATTTTAAAATGTTCCATTAAACATTTGACGGAATAATTGAGTCACACTAAATTTGTTCATACAAATTTAGCTCAAGGCGATTCATATCACTAAAATGATTATGATCAAGGTCAGCCACGAATACAAATCATTATAAGGTATTGGTACGAACTGATATGATTTTTGTAAGTAACGAAAGCTATGTAACAATAAATGCAAACTGTCTGAGATCCGAAATCAGATTCTACGCTACAGTAGCGTAGTGAGTAGTGAGCAAATATTTAAATAGATGTCTAAGTAATCATAACCGCATTGAGGGAAACATTTCAATAATCTTATGCATCTAATGTAGAAGGTTAGGATTGCAAAATTGTCTGTATTTGCACACAGACCCAATCCCAATCTCTCATATGATAATCTACAAATTAAGTATTTACCTTTAGCCTTCAAGGTCACTTTATGCCTTTCTCGAGCATTTCAAAATTCATGATTTTGGCTTATATCTGCACGATTCACTGATATTAAAAATTGCCAAATATCTGTCAAATCATGTAAAACTTCTAAGACCCGATCCCTCCCAGTCCCAGCTATGAATACTAATAGAAAACTGTTTCAGTATTCACAAAAGTGCAATCAGAGAACAAGTGAGAGCACCTGGTCCCAATTTCCGCTCTCCTCCTACATCAGCGGATGCAAATTATTCCTTGTTCCGAACATAAAAAGGAGGAGCCATTCAATTCCTCCTCCGAACTCTGGACGTCATGACCTAATTATGCCGATGGAGGATTCCCACGTGTTGACACGCTCCCCTCCTCTCATCTCCAGATCCGTGGATTGAGGCCAGGCCCAGCTTCGTCTGCCAAAGGAAGTCTTAGATTTTTAATTTTCCGCATTATCCCTTTCACCTGGGAGTCCTGGCTCTGAATGAATGGTCGGAGAGCTCCCATTCAGGCTTTCCCTTATTTTGATCCGCCTATCCAGCCCAGAGAGCCCCGAGCTCCCCAATATGAAAATGCTTTCTCCTCCCTTTCATATTTTTCTCTAGCGTCCTGATTGCCAGGCCAGACCAGGGAGCCGGCTGGGCCCTTCTTAGGCCTAAACCTTTCTAAGAAGGCAAGGCCTGAATTGAAACAGAGCCTGCTATACGTACATCGAAAGAGGGATAAACCTGACCAACAATGTAAAGGAGCCTAGAGTCTAGGTAGTAGTACCTACTACATGGGGAGAGAGTGCAGTAACCTGCCTGCTGCCTACAGAGGATTTTTTGGTCTTTTGGTCTGCTCCTGGCCCTCTCCCCCTTCGCAAAGGCTCTTCTCCGTGTGGAAGGCCTGCAGTAGTTTTGAGGGACTCGGCAGTCGAAGACTGTCTTCCGAGTTGGCAGTAGCTCTCTCCTCTGGCGCAGCACTACTACGTGGATCTACAGCTTAAAGGGGCCGGAAACCGGGATTCTCACCACTTTCTCTCCCACTGTTTACTCTACGACCCTCCTTCGCGTGTGACAGGTGAAAACTCATACATACAAATTGGCGGATCGTTACGGGCTTTCGGCAGCTCTCTCTTTGGGCCCACATTCCCGGGAAAGTACCTCTTAGGAATATAGGATACTTTTCCCTCTGTCATTCCTACATTGTCCGTTCGTAACATAACCCTGGTCCCCAATGTCAGCTA
This sequence comes from Hypogastrura burkilli, assembly GCA_034696285.1. Lineage (NCBI taxonomy): Eukaryota > Metazoa > Arthropoda > Collembola > Poduromorpha > Hypogastruridae > Hypogastrura > Hypogastrura burkilli. The sequence continues at coordinate 5,355 of JAQFZY010002060.1, read as the reverse complement.
AGTTTTTGGGCTTACTAAGATACAGCTCGTTGTAAAAAGGGATCATGTGTTCTGTGGCCTGTACGTATGAGATAATATTCTAATTATTTGAGACAATTTACACAAGCCTTTTTTGTCAAAGCGCTGCGCTGTCAACAGGACAAGAGACATGATTGTTGCGGAGACAGAACATTTCCTAGCTTAACAGCTACGTAATTGAAATATGGGATTGATGTAAGTAAAGCTAGCCATAATTCGATGGAATTAAGTATTTGGATTTTAAATCTTCCGGTAAAAATATATTTCCGGCATTATATTCAAAAGCTGGTTTGCAAAAAATTACTAAGATTTGCTTTGACTTTATTCGGATTGGGCAAATTATTATAGACATGGTATCGTTTCATTGTCCCGTATATTTCACAGAATTCTTGTCGCGATTACGTGCCAATCTTGCACTAGGCTCATTTTATTATCTAATTGGTATCGTTGTACTATATGCGACCGGGCGGATATTTTCGCGTAAGCCTTTGTTATGCCTGAACGTTGAGAAGTATTGATTAACGTTTACATACTTCCCTGGGATTCAAGCGATTGAGAATAGTTAACAATAAATGCTCTTATACTTGCACTCGAATACACAATTAAATGTCAGAAACACCACTTATAATTCTGAGTCTCGTACAAGTAGCAGCCGCCAAGTGCTGTGGCCTTAAATGCAAATAACCGAATTCGGCCTCCAGCCCAAAATGCCCCCTTTACCCTCCCACCTATAAATCCTGCAACCTGATAGATTTACCGCAGCCAGCTCTCTCATTCCGGAAGGGGTGAGGCTAGATTTGTAAGAGATTATTGTGTAATCTTCCCATTAAGTCTTCCCATTCCATCACTCCCGCCCAGCTTAGAGCCGGAATAAAAATAGGAGATTTATACTTTGTGTACCCAGCAGCCAGATTAGCTGGGAGGCCCAGACAGGACGGATTAAGGACGAACATAGAATATCCGGAGAGCCTGTTCCTACATACATATACATATAGTGATAGGAGTGTTTTTGTGCTGAAGTGCATAATCCATGGATTACGTTGATTGATTTGGTAGCCGGGGAGGAGATGATAGAATGATTTTGATCGTGTGCCTTACATAGGAACGGAGTCCTAATGCTTCCCTCCAACTCTCGATTTCATCTATTTGTATACGGAACCAATTCCCAAGCAGAGCGGAGAGAAAGCCGGAATATTTCCTAATGACTGGAAAGGGTTGATGGAGATTTCTCTAATAACTCACTGGCCTGGGCTACATACATACATAGTAAGAAGCTGAAGGCTCAAACTTCTGTCATATTTTCTACAGCATAGCAGCGTACAGGGCTTCATTCACGTATGAGATTGAACCCAGAATTTGTCTATACTGTGTATGTGTACCATGGAAATGTGCGTGCTCGGCTCCCCCATCCATTTTTAAAGCGCTACATGTGTTCCCTCGCCCTCCAGCCTCATTACGTATGTACATATATTCAGACTAAATTAATTGAAACCATTTCCTTGTCAGTGTCGGGGCGAGGTGTCGGGAACGAAAGAGTGTTTCAACCTTTATACCAGTTCTGGTTATAGGGCAATTACCAAGTTCTCCAGAACCTAATTTCCCAAGTATAGTTTCAAAAATCGAAAGGGTGCACCTATATCTCAAGTTTGGCTTAAAAGAAATAAATCTGCAAACACGTGTATCGGATGAAAATCATTCTCATATTGCTAAAAAAAATTGAGTCCTGAAAGATGATAGATGAGCTAAGAGGAAGGCAGTGCCTTTTCGTACAATAGGTCCTGGTCGCATTAGGAGGCCCCGCCTCCGTCCGGCCCAGACAACAAGACGTATGTTCCCCATGTATCTAATATGACATTCGATTGGAGTCAGTAGGACAAATCCATTAATTTCACTGTTTATATTTTGGAACAGCCCAATTTTTCTTTCTTTGAAGAGATCCGGGAGCCAGGGCCCATTCCCTCTGATGGGATTCCTCGAGCCCCAAACAGCTCAAGTTGTTTCAATAATTTATTGTTTCGTCTCTTAAATTTAGGTTCCTGGGTCGTAGTCCCAGTTTGCCAGCCAGCCTCGCCTATAAATACACTCTCTTTTTTGTTTTCTTTCCAGTTAGGCCTGATTGATCGATTGGAATCTTGGGAATTGGCAATAATGGAATCCCACTCAGCCGCTCCCTGACTCCTGCTCCGTAGCCCAACCTCGAACCCAAACATCCCCAAACATTTCCCTCCAGATTCCAGCCCACTGACACACTCCCCCACACGCAATAAGGCTCCGCCATATCAAGCTGACATATAGTAAGAGTAAGTTGTTGCGGGCCAGGCACTTTCTCCGGCCAAAAGGAAGTCTTTCCCTCCTTCCGGGATCCCGCCTCAACCCCGTGCATAGCCTAATAGGCAGGCTAGTGGTAAAAGTTTTGAAACAAAATTGAGAGTGGAGCCAAGAAGGAGCTTAGGTTCGGATTTTGGGGCCCATTCAACGATGACACTTCAGGATTAACTACATTACCGAGCTCCCCCCAAATTCCGCCGTATTGTGGCCGCGGGAGTGTGTGAAGGAATTTAATGCCCGGGCCCGGCCCCGAATTAAAACGGAATTGAGTCTCGTCCAAGTCTCCAATATTGTTCTCCGCCTCCGCCTAATAATTGTTACCCACCTAGAGAGAGTGACAGTGAACTATATTCCGGGACTCAGGAACCTAATTCTGAAGTGTGGTGATTAATGAGGACCCCTTGCTGTAACAATTCTCTGGGAACCCAAGACCTAGAGATGAACTTTTAAGACGGAAATTCCTGAAGGAGATACGAACATCTGCTCTCTAGAGTAGAACGCCCGCCTACCGCTCCATTGCTGTACTGTCTATATGTTATGTACTGTGTGAGCGGGGAGCCTACGGAGGGCCTAATGACAGGGCCTGAATCATAAAGTTTCCTTTGACGTAAGGGCCGTATGAATAAGTAAGGAGGCCCACAGACATCACTCAACCTACACTTATTTGTCATCTGTCCCTGGTTCCTTGGACAGGGAAGACCACCTTCATCCATACTTCAGATCTCCGGCTTGGTCGTAATTAGGCCGAGTGGTCAGTGGACTTAATAATTAAGGATTACATTCAGGCAGCCACTGTAGTCTTCTACAATGGGCCTCCCGCTGGTACACGTCCTCCTCGGACTCCTTCTACAGAGCCAGGGCCTGCTCGGAAAAATACTGGATCATCATGAAGGTAAGGTCCACAGAGACAGAGACTCTTTGGGGCATTTTAGATTGTAGTACCTCCTACTATGGAGGGGAAGGGAATGGAGAGAGATAGAAAAGCCATTTGGTTAAAATGAAGTTAGAATCGACACTCTCCGGCTCCAATGCAGTAGTGTAGAGTACGGGGCTCCCTTTTGAAGAAAGGGGAAAGTAACGCCTTCACTTGTCAATTTGTCAACACTCTCAATTTGTTATTTTCTTTCACTCTGGAGCGAAGGCTCAGTTCCGCAAGGGAGGCCAGGAAAGCTCCGCGCCATTGTGAATCATGAGACGCCCAAAAAATATTCACCTTAGCCAACCTACTTTATTGCAAGAGGGGAAGCTAAACGTTTGTCTATTGATATAGCGGAACGGGTTCCCGGTTCTGGCTCCTTCCCACATAAGGGGTGTGAGTGCGTAGGCACAGCGTTCGGTCTCAGGAGGGCCCAAAATTGTACATTATGAAATTCAGAGAATTCTCATAAGTACCTCCAAAAATACTATTTTCTAAACTTATTTTGTGTATCCTCATTTTGCTAAATAGTGGTATTTAGATAATATATGAATTGATATTTCGCTAATAATAGCAAAAAAAATTTGGTCAGTATTACCTGACAAATATATCTTATTGAACAATTTGTAACTAGGGACGTGCCCCCTGTTCCACATTCGCTGCTTTCACCTCCGCCTGAGTCTATGGCACATATGCACTATAGTAAACTATAATTGTCAAACTCATTCATCCTGCTTCCTATGGTCTATGGTACTGGATGTGCTGTGTCGTCTGAGTAGGTGGACCAATTCAATGCGTTCCAATGTATTAATATTAAAGCATCCAATTGAGGCCTGAAATATGAGTCGGTATCAGGTCCAGCGTGGATGGTGCTGGATTAAATATGTACTGAATTGAATTACGTAAATGCAAAATCAACAGTATGTAGTTGTAACCACAAATTCGTATAATAGAGGTACCTCGTACCTGGCCAAAACCGGGCTATTAAATAATATTGTAGAGCAGGTATGCCGAATTGGTGTGCCCGCAACGGGGCCTTGTACAGAGTTGTCGGGGATCCAAAGTATTACGCCGAATCTTTATTTCATGCCGCAAAATCCTCTTTCTCATCTTTCGTATAAAATAGAGAGGGATTGAGCTGAATTCTTAAAGGAGACTCAGAGGATAAAAATGAAACTTGAGCCGAGGAGGGCATTGTGCCTGACGGCCCCTCATGAATGTTTCAGAAGGAGAAAAAATGGAATGATGACAGGAATATTTTAAACCGTATTTAAGAGGCTGCCTCTCTCTCCAGAAGCCCGGCCACTAAATAAACAAATAAGAAGGCCAGACGAGGAGCGTTAGGGGGCCCCTTAACTTGCTCAACTTGTCAGCTTTAACTGAATAAGAAGAAAGTGTCAAGTGTCATAACCGGAGTTCCAGCGAGTCTTAATGATCCCACTTGCAGCCAGCCCGGAGTAGTAAAACTGATCATTTTCCCAATTAAAAAAATAAGGATTTGGGAAGAACAAGCCTTTTGTAATTCAATATCAGTACTAAAGCCGCTTCATTCTATATTCAACAAGAACGAATTTTACTGCATTTGCATTTGACATTTAAAAAAAACTGGCTCACCCACACCCGCTCCACAGTTCTATAGGTACTATAACATTTTTTTTGAAAACTCATAGAGTTTCCCTTTAGATTGTACTTCTCAGCAGTTTTTAACCTAATATGAAATTGAAGGGTGGCCTCTGTGTGGGACTTTGATCATTTGAAATGGAAACTTTCGTGATCTATAGGCGCATTGAGGGAGTTATAGTAGTTTGGGTTTCATCTTTCATCTACATAGATCCGTGATGCAGCGGGCTCAAAGGAGCCGGCTCTACAAATCTCCCCAGTTAATGTAAATAAGAATTCCTAATACGTAATACCGACTTGAGTTTTGCCCATATTCGTATAGAATGAAAATTCGGCAACCGCCAGCTTTAAGTAGACGTAAACGAACCAACCATTTATTAATAGACTACTAAATTCGAATCCATAAGCCCTCACTTGTGTAAATCACTATAGTTTCCCCAACTTTCCAATGTAATGTTTTAGCTCCAGCTACA
>JAQFZY010002059.1:0-12951 GCA_034696285.1 Hypogastrura burkilli | reverse complement strand
TTACTAAACGAAATATTTGTACTAATTCGTTCCAAGCGTAGAGCCAATCTCGCTAAGCGGCGGAGCCGCGTGCGCAAATATAAGACACGAGCCGAAGGCGAGGTCGTTACTTGTACCTAACTAATTTTTTGTTCATAGACATTTTATACTTACAGACTTCCATATTTGTATTTATATATTATGCGTAACGCATACTTTCCATATACGAATACGAATCGTAACATATGTAATGTCCAGTTAGGCATCAATTGCACTGAAAATTGAACCGTAACTGAACTTTCAATGCATCAGAAATACAAATGACCGGTTCAAATGTAAGGTGATAGGTAATAATGAATAGTCACCTGCTGACAATGACAATACGCAGCTCCCGCAAAGGTAGTACTGTACTTATACTATGTAGTTCATAAACATTACGGTTAGCCGAGACTGAGAATGATTTCCATTCCACTAATAAAGTAAAGTATTTGGGCTTCAATTCTAATTTATCCGGATATTCTAATAGACTAGGACTGCATGAAACGACCACATGTCCTGAGAGAAGAATCCTTCAATGGAAGGTCTTAAGAAGAGTAAGGTATTCGAATATATACCTATATTGGTTTGCCTAGTTATCTTATCTTTTACTTTTCTCAGAACGTAAGGAGGACCTCATAGAAATAATAATTCCAAAATTCACCGGATAGTTGGAATCTCAAGTATTTGACTCGTACAAAGGATTTTTAATTTAATTTTTAATTTTCCGTATCCCCAACGACTCAACTACGCATTTATAAATACTTGTATGGATTTTGACGGAGGAATACCTGGACCCGTACCTCTTCAATGGCGTCTCGCACGCTGATTTAATTTCCTATTCCTCAGACGAAATCTACGCCGTGCTACGCTTCATTGGGAAACATCAAATAAATGAAATTCTTAGGCAAACGAGGCTCCAAGCACCAGTTTCCTAAAATCTCTAAAATCATAACTGTAGATGCAGAGTCTATTAATTTGGGTCAGGCCGATTGCTCAAATACAGTTAGAGGCACATCCAGTATGAAAATAAATTCTCTAAATCCAAACAGGAGACAAGTCTACAATTCTAATTATATCTATAACGGAGGGGAACGTTGTTGTTAGGCGTCTGCATCTCCATACTAGGGCAGAAACGTGGTGTGGAGACTATTGGCATTTTTGGGTTATTCAAAGCTCCACATTGTTGAGAAGTGATCCATTCATTTTTTATTGATAGCCAAATACAAGTATTTGTGTCACGCCTAACGGTTAACGGTGACAAGATACAAGCAATTACTGTAAGGCATTTTCAAGAACTTTTAGCAGCAAAAGAATTTCAACAATTTTAATGCTAATTGAACGTTGGCTCCCTTTTGTGCCAAACAATTTTCAATTATCTGCTATTCCTACGAAGAGTACTACTGCACGGTGCGATGTACCCAGTTCAAGCTATCTGTTCGGCGTCTCTTTTTCAGAAATATTATTTACTATGGACGGGGACCGGCCGGAATCATGCTGACAGCTCAAGCCTTCCAGTAATTTTATAATGGGCAATACTATGGCCCATTCGTATTTTTTGTTGCCCCTGATAATTATATACAACTTTTTAAATCGGCATAATATATTTTTATGGATTCAAGTTGTCCCATCTAGGTTTGAAAATAACACCTATTATTATGTGCACAGCATGAAATATTCAATTGTCAAAATGAATAAGAGTACCTACAGGAAAGATTGACCTTACATCAATGGTAATCAACTAATAACAATTGAATGTATACCTAGGTATTATAAATACGTATTACTCACCTTAGACTGACGAGGGACGTATTACGTGGTTCTACACTACGCCGCCGGGACGAATTTTGGAATTAAAGTCTTTCTGCGTGACAACTTAACTTTTAGCCGGATTTCCGAACGAATACACTATTTAGGTAAAATGCACCTACTGTTCCACTTATGTTTTGTAAATGAAGTGCTGTCGTATTGAGACAAATGCAGGTTTTCTCTGGTACAAGAAGTCCTGTAGTTTTCCCTCCTAGGAGATCCAGTCTATGACTCAAAGGAGAGACCCGTTTTGGACACGCACAGAGTGCATTGTGAGAACAATTCCGGCCTGAGTCCTCCGGAATTCTTGGTGAAGAAGAAAAGGATCTGCGCAGAGAATGGGCTCGAATCCTATTCTCTCCTCTACAACCCTCTCATCTTCTGCTGCCTGGCCTAAAAGAAGGCTGGGGTTGAGCCAGGGAGCCGACCAATGCTTAGGGAGGACCCTGGCCGAACAGAGGGCTCAGTCAACCAATCCCGGCCCCTCCCCAATACCCCCCACTCCCAGTACGAGCCAGAAGACAATAGGTCGGACTGTCTTCCAGCCCATTGTCATCTCAAGCTCATCTTCCCACGCGCAGCCCAGTGGAGCCGAGCGGAACAAGGAAACGGGAAAGAGAGCCAACGGAGGGAGAGAGCACAGGCCTCACCTGAGCCAATCCCAGACCTCCAGCTCGAAACAATAGCCAACCCTTTAGTCGGAATCCAGGGAACACAATGGCCTACCTGCTGGGAAGAGTCAAAGGGACGTACAGGTGGGCGGGGCAGCCAGAGACTACAAGGACTCGGTCCAGAGTCAGTAATTAATCCTGGCCATTCCACTTTGAGGCATAAAATGAAGTCATGGGCCTCCAGGACCTTACGATCGGATGTAATATCTCAACCTCAATACTCTGTACCTACCGTATTGCACAATAATGGTACAAATGAGGGGACTTCACTTTATACATAGAGCCCGGTCTAAAAAAAAATTATTATTTTCTATATATTTACGTATATTAACAGTTTGAGATTCTCCAATATTCAACTACATAGGAAAACGACCCCAACTTACGAGTATTCCCTGCCTGCTTCCTCGAACCTCTATTTCCCTTATTCATATAAGGTAGTATATAGTGTAGAAAAGATGATGAGTAATTAATTGTAATACTGAAAATAAACCCATACATCATGACCATAACCCTTCGCATATGTATGCATAATACCTCATACAGATACGCTCTGTAATCTTACGTATGTAGAAACCAAACAACAGCTAGCATTAAAGCTGCACCTATGACAATTCATAATCATATTAATTCCTGATTTTATTATGGGACCTAAAAAATACTGACTAGAAACATAGAATGGAAGTAACATTTCATTTAGTACACTTACTACAGCAGTATAATATAGACTTACTCATTGCTCTCATTCTCATGTAATTATTGCGAATTCTGAATGGAACACAATAAGCTAAAGAACTTACTTTGACCTAATAGTTGTTTAATTCTCGTATTCTCAATTATTTAGTTAATGAGTGCACATTGCCGTCTATTAGAATTTACAATGCCTCTTGAATTGAGATCACATGGAGCCAAGGACAACATAATATGTATTCTGTTCAGCTATAGAGATCTATATGTATGTGAGGATGAGTGGATTGGATCCTGTGCCCTCTGTGGAAGCCGGCGTGGGACACTTTTAGTCCCAATATGATGGAACTACCAATACCAACTAAATAGTACCTCGCATGAATGACAGAAGTCCACTTCAGCCGCCCCACTCTCAAGTGGGACCCGGTCCCCATCCCATCTCCCTTGGCCACTTGCTACAATGACTTTTTGTTAAAAAACTGTGAAGATTGGGCCTGGAGTGGAGACAATGAGCCGAGCCGGGTCCATCCATTACCCATTCAGCCCAATATTGGTCATCAGAGAGCCGGAGGATGACGAGGCGGCTAGAGATATGATCAACTGATCAGCCTCCCTCCCAAAGGATCCCAGTTCTACTTTGTTTGGGCCCGAATCGACAATAATAGGCTGGTCGAGGACCCAAAGGGTGTAGATTGAATGACTCGCCCTTTTCCAAAAAACTCCATTATGTCGTCCCGTGTAATGTCACCGATCCCTCTGGTTAGGCCTAAATTAATGAATCAGGGGGGAAGCCAGGGGTGTAGATAATCTAGGCTACTCTCATGTTCCTGTCACCAGCTACTCCCACAGCCTCCCGCTTTTCAAATGTTTTAGTAATTGAATGACTAATGGCTCAAATCATGTCCAACACACAATTTTTAACCGGAGAAGGAAATTATTAATTGGGGTCCCACTAATGTTGGAGAGTGGAGGCTGTGATTGGAGAAAGTATTACTGGCTTCTATTGAGACTGAGAGTCGCCGCAAGTAACTTTCTAGCCCAAGCCATAGATTGAATCGGGGATTTGGTAGGGCGCTCCGTGGCCGAATCAACTTAATCTCTGACCTAATAGTATAAGTTAATTAGTCCCAAGACGGATGGGCCGATTAGTCTAGGTATCCCAGACCTAGGTATTACTATTACATAGGTAAGGGCGTATGGCTGAAATTTGTGAGGTTAGGAGATTGTGAGGCCCAGGGAAGGAGTTCCAATAAGCCTAATGGAACCCATCAAAGGGTTGATAAATCTTTCAATATTTTTAGGGGAAGGGAGACTTTATGGGGGAGTCGGCGGCCGAGAGACACCTCTGCCCTTCCCATTACATTCCAGGAACCTCCACATTATTTTGAAGGGAAGAAGGAGAGGCCGGGTATTATTTTTCCCTCCAAGAAGGAGAGCTCACCTTCTGTTCCCTTTACTCCGCCGCACCAGGATTACGCTTACTTACGCCTTCTGTCTCAAGGGTCTTATTCTTTCCCGGACCCAGCTCACTCCTTATTCTAGACCCGGACCACGAATAATGCCTCCCAGTTCTCAGCCCACAAAATAAACCACAACGATTCCGACGCCTTTCACTCTTCGGAATCAATAGAGAGTCAGTCAGTCCTACGTTCCCAATCCCTCACTCTCCTCTGCCCAGTTGAGATCGCACCAAAATAGGCCACCACGGACATGTTATATACTGTAAAGCAAGCATGCTACTATGTATCTACTACGTAGTTCTATAGTGTACTACCTATATTTAATTTTATTAAAGACTTGCAAAAACTGACTTATGGTTCCAGAAAGGTCGATTCTCGCATAAGAATTTTTTTTTGTCCTTATAAAGCTTGGCTTTGGGGGATTGGTGAAATTTTTGCTATTTTACTGTAGGTAGGATACAAATAAAGTTTGATGTAAATACTTTTTTTTTGTACTTTGTGCAAAAGGATGTACTTAGGCAATATTAAAGTGCCAGAAAAAATATTAAGTTTACCGAAAAATGCCGAATACAAGTTATCAATTCAGTCGATTTGTTGGAGAACAAAAACTATTATGTTCCGGTGAACTTTTTTCCTACGAAAAACGGATTTTGCTCCTTTATGAGAAGTACAAGGCCTCTTTGAGTCAGATCTCCGTACCTACCTACTAGTTGGTGGAAATAATGATAGAACCAATATACCCGATTCTCAAATCCGAGGCCTCCTAACTTATCGGATTTGGTCTTATCGCTGAGGCCTCGGATTTCAAAATCGAGCTTATTGGTTCTACCATTATCCCCACCAACAGTATATTTAAAGCTTTTCCAAGGCAAGCATTTCCTTAAATATTTAAATGTTTAATTAAATCCCCCCCAACTGTTATCGCATTGGCTAGTTAGAAAAAGGATGTGGCGAAAATTGTCCCTTTAAATACTGTAACACAATCAAAATAAATTAAGTTTAGGGATGTACCAGGCATATTTGGCCGGCTGAAAAAGCATATTTCGCGTACACGACTGATTATGTACCTACAACCTACAAATTAAGTATATAATGGACGGAGGTTTAAATTACGAGTTTGAATCTTTGAAAGTCGGACGATTGAGCCCCCCCGCCCCGTACTGAATTGACCAAGAGCCGTGCCTGTCGCCTGTATGTATATCCTTATGGGAGGGAGAGGGTGAGCTGGGGCTGAACATTATTTGGAAAGTCAAGTGGTTGAGTTTTGGGACAACATGCATAATAATGAGACGACTTGATTGATTCCCTTCCTTGTATTACGACTCTCCTTTTCATCCTCTAATTTGGAATTGTAGGCTCACAGTCCCCTTTCCTTTAATAATAATAAGGGGGCTCCGGCCCTATGCCCCTTCATAAGAATCCCCGGCCTCCACACCAAGCGTCAACTATAATAGACTGTTGAGATAGGGAACAATAAGGCCAGGCATACGTCAACCTTGTTGTGCAAAATTTATATTCTGACTCCAGCTCTTGACTCCGTTTGAAGGCGGGAGTAAGAAGGGACTGTGCGCTAGTCCTTCTCGTTAGTCCAAAAAATTTAATGAGATCACGCACAAGAAAGGCAATAAAAGAATGGGGAATCTGAATATTGAATCCCATTTTTCTGTCCTCACCCTCATAATACGCTCCGTATGCCTGGATGGTATGTATTTTAAGTTTTGGGATTCCCATTTCATTACAAATCACTATAGCCAGCCAGGCGAGGGATAATTGATCACCATACGATACGTAATCCCAATACGAGGCGCGTGTCTAGCCTCTACCACTTGCTCTCAGCATTACTCTCGAGATCGGACCTCAGGAGAGCCCTCTTTTGTAGTTAAAACTAAAATTAACCCTTTGGTATAAACAGAGCACAGGGCTGGACTAATCAGGAGATCTCCGTCAATTCTGTATTGGATACCAAGGTTCTGTTTCATGGCTTCAATTCAAACGGATAGTTCTGAAGTTGACGACTTGGGTTAGGTGGTATATTCCGCGGAATTGAATAATGTTATGATTCGTTGGTGATTTTTGCGCTTGTGAGGGTGAAGTGGGGTAGAGATGTGGTGGGGTCAGACTGGATCTGGTGCGTGGAGGCGTAGAGAAAGTTTGTTGATTTGGCTGGGCTCTGTTCCCGGGATCTTGGAAGTAGGGAGGTTCCCACTTGGGTGGACGGTGGATCCTAGAGCCTATAATGGTTTTCCTAATTAGACTCCTATCCCGGTGTAAGTGTACGGAGGAAATAATGAGAGGGAGTCCAGTCTATGGCTGGCTCTCATCTCCTGCTTGTTAAACATATACAATGCCGAACCACGTGGAGCTACAACTTTCTCCTCCTTTCACTCTCTCCCCATTCTTCCTTCCCTGTTGGGCCTAAGAATAAGAATTCGGACATAAAAGGAGGCCTTCCCACGCCGGCCAGCCTCCCTCTAATTTACTCCTTTTTCCTCCAAGCCCTTTCAGCCCTTTCTCTACCAATCCATCTCAATCAGGATACGATTACTGCACGCGAACCACCCAAAAATCCACGCTCCTCCCCGACACAAATAATTACGAAGCCTATTTAACCAAGCTCAAAAAAAATGAAATTCTGGCAGAGGCAAAAGTGCTGACTCTCCCCAAGAAAATCTAATTACTATCGGATACAGAAAACCAAAACTAAAAAACTGACCAAGCCTCACCTAATGCTATCCAAACTAATCAATCCTAATCAAAAATAACTCAATGCTGCCAAAACGAACCTAACCAAGCCTTACACAATACGATGATTAACTTAAGCACACAACCTAAAACAATGCAGGGCACGTTTTATGGGCACGGAAAATAATTATTAGCTTAGAATAGTATTTCCTATGGCCACGAGTCTGTATTTTTTTAAATTCAATAATTGGCAGGGCAAACAACAATGGAGCCCCGAAGAAAGTAATTCATATAGTCCTTAGAAGGCCGGCTCCCGAGTAAATTGAGCCCTTTGAGCCGAAGATCAAAGAAAAATGGGGAACTGCTAACTTCTTCTTTGTTTCTAGAGAGGCGGATTATAATGAAGTAATGAAAGTTAATGAAGTGTGGGCCGAACTGGGACTGGGAGGGCGGAGGAGAGTAGTGGGGAGCCTTTTGAGCCCAGAAATCAAGTCAACGTTTATAGAATTAATTAAACTTAAACTTGGGTTCGGGTAAGGTGATACAGGGAAGGAAGGAGGCCCGGACTTTGAAGTTCCTGATTTCCAGATCCCTTCCCCAAGTAGTCAGGACCGGACTAAATAAATAAATGAGCTGTACTTAATAAATGTGGACTGGAGGGTAGCGGCTTGTGTACACTTCGGGTTAGGAAGGAGGCAGTAAGGAAGACAAAAAGGGGTAGGTAGGTATAATCATAATGTGGAGGCTGGTGCCGGGACTACAGGCTACACATGTTATTCTTCCTCAGTCCGGGTAGTCTCAAGTGTTTGGGCCCTTTACACATTCCATTTGACTTCTCTCTCTCATTAGAGAATAATTTAATAGTTCATGCCAATTAGGTGACTGAGTGGATCGGCCCCTCCTGTCTCCGGCACGCAAAACGAGACCCTAGACTAGACCCTACGCACCTAATTCAAGGCAGGACTCGTCTGCTATCTTATGTCTTACCTCTCACTATCACTTGCCCAGACTCCGGATCCAAAGGAGACCTCATGTCTAGGACGGCTCCTCAGGATCAGAGCCCAGAGATGGGCTGCCAGAGTTGCGCAAAATACATTTTCTTTGGAAATATTGTGCTGGAGCACAACCATGTTCTTTGTTTGATTTCTTAGTAATTAGAATTCTAAAATAAATTGTTCCATTGGAAGACGCATAAACATAAAATTATGTTTAGAGCCAGCCATTAGCCATTATTAAGTAAAGTAATAATGGATTTCAATGTGACATTTCGAATTGATTGAACTTCATTTCACACATTGACTAGTCTGTGTCAGTAGGTGTATGCATACTGTTCAACTTCCTGAATAATCTACAGTATATACACATAGACTTGTACGCGTACACGCACTTCGTCAAATACATATATTTAATATATTATATATTTATAATATATATACTTATTTCACGAATTGCGTGTAAGAAATGTAAGAAATCTACCTACATCTTATTTGTTTTGGATTCGGTAGCCACTATATGTAGTATAGTAATGTAGGTAAGTAAAAGTATCAGGTATTTTGGAACATATAATTCTTCAGGCTTAAAATCGTATCCACCACTTGGCCCCAAAGCGTATTTTCCGAATGAATATTAAATGTACCTACGTTGCCCAGCTTGTGAGATATGGTATGGTTTAGTATTCCTAGCAAAATCAAAGGTGTAAATACTGTAAATCGGAGCAGAATGACCGCAGAGGAGGTGGTGGGCTCCAATGACCCATGCCCTCCCAGATTCCATCTTATATTTACATTTATTTAGCCAACTGTTTGAATTTATGTCAGGTCTATTTGTATTTGATTAAGTACCTCCTGGTCCCTCCTCATTTGATGAGCAGAATTCCTTTTGATTAGGAGGAGGGGGTAGAGGCTAAGTCCCCGGGCTAATTACAGTTCCTGGCCCAAAGTATCAATGTATTAATCCGAGGCAGTATACTCTGTAACTAGCCTAGGCCTTCCTATTGTGAACTTAGGTGGGTCCCAGGGCTTCCTGATGTGTAAATACATTAGGATTTCCCCTTGGGGGAAACCCAAGAAAGGGTTGAATGCAAAGAAGGACTCTAGATTCGGAAGGAAGATCCTGATCCAAAGGCTCCTCCGACTTCTGATTGAAAATGGAGTTAGGGATAATGGGCCTGTCCCCTGATCTCTGTTAACCTCCCGAGTTCTAGCCAACCGAGCACGGAAGCCCCTTCAATGGGCCAGGCTCAATTTTTGTGTCTGAGTAGGGACAATCATGATCCCTGGTCCCTCGGCGTCTTGATCCCCTGATCACTCCACCACTACTCCTGATAGGCTCCAAAGTTTAAGGAAGCCTTTTCCCTCGGCCTGATGGGTGCAACCAAGTAAAATGTTTGTCAATAGAATTTTGGTAATGTTGGAAGTCATTAATCATTTCCCTTTTTTCCCCTTCCGCTGGGTGTCCTCCTCTCATAGCCCAGAACCCAGAACTTCAAAAAAGCCCCACAAGAATCAACTAACACGCTTTATAATGCGTAATTCCCCGGCCTACTTCACGGGCTCATTTAAGTATCCGTAACAGCAATCTACGAAAGGACAAGGCACCTAATACACACTAAGTGCCCGCCTGTTCGATTTCCATAAAAACAAGGTATCTTTAAAGATAATTTGATCCTAAACAACGCTTAAATAGGCACCAAAACTGTATCTCGACTCCTTGGCCCACTAGGGGTCACCAAAGGTCACACGGGGAAAACAATGCCCGTTTGTTATATTTGGCTGAATCTTATGGTCTTCTGACCGTTCTTTTGAAGCTGAACTAAATAGGTTTAAATGGGCATCAGCGCCGTATCTAGACCCTAGACTCTGTGACCTCCTTCGAGTCATCTGATTGTTTACCCATGTGACATATATGTGACCTTAGGCAGGTCAAGAAGTCAAAGATACGGCTTTGATGCCCATTTAAACCTTGTTCAGCATCAAACAAGCGGTCAAAATACCAAGTTTCATCCAAACCTAGCAGATGGGCAGTGAGCTTTGGTGACCCATAGCCATAGCTGGTCAAGGAGTTGAGATAAGGCTTTGGTGACCATATAAACGCGGTTCGGCATCAAATTCTTTATACGAGCAGGTATCGTGTTTTATGGAAATCGACCAGGCGGTCCTTTCATGTGTATTAAGTGCCTTGTCCTTTTCTGAGAGCAGTGACTGGATTTGGGCAGGAGCTCAAGCCGCCAGGACCTAAAAGTTGTGCAGGCAGGCAGGCGGCGTATAGTCATGGACAAGTTCATGGGAAGCTTGCCTAATGACACTCCTTGAAAGAGTATACGAGGCCTGAGGAGACTAGGCGGGCCTAGGCGGGCCCGGCCGGTGGTGGGTGAGGCCGAAGAATGGTTCCTTCCATTCTTAAGGAGATTACGGTGTGTCTCCCAAAGCGCCCCCTCCCTTTTATTTTAGCATAATGGAACTCCTCGTTTTATTCTTTACTCATGACCAATCCTATTATCCTGGTCGTCGCAGGACGCAAAAGACGCACCTTAGCCCAACAATGCTTGCCAATCATTTATCTTATCCTATTAGGATGACACTCCTATGTTCTTGGGCCAGCCATCCATATTGTAGTCCTCCCTTCACACGTCAACTTCCTATTATTCCCATTTACATGGGAGACTCAGTCTGCCTGGCCATGACGATCAAAGCCTAAATCTATGCCTTTGTCCCATTTATTACCCACCTTTTGTCTCACTAATGTCATTGACGTCCATTTAAGCCAAGTCCTACCAAGCTACTGTCATACCTCCTCCCTCCCGACCACCATAAAACAATGCATTCTTAGATCAGCTCAAGTATCTTGTCTCTATTCACTAATATTGTAGCATATGCCTACTAGATTAGCTTTAAATAGCTACAAGACTAAACGAAAAATCGTTTACCTAGTCACACCTACATATATATTTTATGAACCTAATACGAATGTGCGAGCAAGGAGAATATATACCATGGGCATAAATCCATTGGAGTTGAAGCATCGGTGCTGGGTTCGAATTAGAATATAAGGCTTGTAATATTTCCGAAATACTAAACGTAGTTTTTCTTTGTATTTGGCATCTCATATTTTTCTTAGTATCTTATAAAAAGTTATATAGAAAGTACTTATTATCAGACTTACTATTTATATTGAAATGTACAATTATTTAAGTTGAATTTCGTTACTTCCGATTTCATTAATAATTAATGTTTCAGTAAGTCAGCTTAAAGAGAACTTTTGACTATAGATCTAACACTTAAATCAGTTTTATCTTTAACATACTTCCAATGCGTATTAAAAGACTCATTTCACGAGAAGAAACTAAATAGTTATGACATCTCACGTACTTAGTTACTAGTATTTTTAAATAGTAATAAAAAAAAATACAAGTAGTAATTGTTTGAATGATGCCGTATAGAAAATCGGAGTAAAATTGCAACGCTTCCTTATTATTTTTCGCCCCACACAACACACAATTGATAGAGCGTCAGGGAACTTTAGAAGATGTTGGAAAGATGCTGAGACGGAAGAGATACTTTGACCATAAGATGTTCAGCCGGGAACTAAAGTTGGAATTGTGGGAATGGGCCCGTTAGTCATTTTGGGCCTGGAATAGGATTCCCTGGGAAGTTGTGTGGGAGCCTGGTAAGTTTAGTGAGAATAGTGTAGGAAATGTAGATGCTTTTTCAGATGGCCTATCAATCAAAGTGAGGCTGCCATTCATTTTCACCCGTGACAACTCTTCCTCTGCTTCTCTCGCCTCTGTCCCGTTACCTCACCGTCTGCACCCGATCCCATCTCCCACAATTCCATCTTCTCCAACACGAGCCCTGGATCATCTTCCTATACGTAAGATCCCCTGGCCCCTGCCCACTAACACTAGGATCCAGCCCCATTGTCCTCCCATGCTATGATCTATTCTAATTTTTGTCCTGGAGCTGGGACGGGGGATCAGGAGACGTCCCCTACTTGAGGAGTCCAGCTGATTTGATTTACAATTCCAGACTTGGAGGCGGTAAGGAGAACTCAATATGGAGGAGGGAGCCTAGTGACGAGGAGCTTGGACATGGTACGGAATAAGTGTAGTCCCTTGTCACCACGACGGTGGGACCTAATAGGATCAAAAGGGATCCGAGGACTAAAAAAGAGGCTACGGTTGATATGGTCACTGAGGAGCACCACAGAACGTGACATCAGCAAATTTTTATCTTCACACTCTCCAGGACCAGAATAGCCAGTATAATGTAGGAGCATGATGTTGGGCCCGAAAAACGGGTCCCCAGAAGAGTGGAATGGCATAATAATGGAGACTGAATTGTCATTGCCCCGGCCTGACCAGTCCCTACCTTAGCCGGCGTGCCCAGGATATACATTTGAACCCCCTTCCACAATTTTGCAAAAATCATGGCATGTCCTCTTAACGAAAATCGTTTAAAAAAAGGCTTCACGACTGGAACTTATTCGTACGATTTCAGCGAAAAAGGTTACAAAATTCAAGGATTTTGTTGGTGAAAACAAGTATATTGAGGGTCCGTCCTCAAATTGCCTGCTGAACATGCGCCTGACTACCTTCCTTATTACGCCGTATACTACCACCTCGTCATGCCTGC
>JAQFZY010002058.1:0-12952 GCA_034696285.1 Hypogastrura burkilli | reverse complement strand
AATGTATTCGAGTGGAGCAGGGCTAGCAAAGCCATGATTTATGAACCCTTTAAATAGGTCAAACTAAATAAAAACTGCGACATTCATTGACGCGACGTAGCTACTTTCTGTGTGAGGCAACAACAGAGTGAGGCAACAACAGATTGAGGTTACAACAGAAGGGGGTGAGGCAACAACAGATTGTGGCAACCACAGAAAGGGGTGAGGCAACAACAGAAGGGGGTGAAGCAACAACAGTTGCAGACACCTGGCAACACCGATGAGGCAACAAAGTGAGGCAACAAATCAAGAAAGACCACTAAACCCGAGTCTAACCGGAAGTTGTTTATGAAATAAACTGCTTCCTACTCCGTTTCGTGGCGCTGACTCGGTTTACTTCGTAAACAATATAGAAGTGTCTCTTTCCCTTGTCATAAAAAAATCCCGATCCCGCCTATATTTTTTTTAATGATAAGCGTTTATGTAGTTAAATTTGACTTCGAGTAAAGTGTAGTATCTACCTAAAATATATTTGTCCCTTATTTAACGCTTATAAACAATTCAGTATGATTTTTGTGATTGGCCGGCATGGATATTTTGTATTTTAAGTTCAACTTGTTCGTCAAACGGTCAGACCATCGGGGTCGGAGGTCGGTCGGCCATATCAAATTAACTAAATCATATGAAATCGCTATGATATATTTGATCCATTTGATTCCATGAGATTTAAAGTTGTGCATTAAGTACGCTTTTGATCAACCCGCTTTCAAATCACATGGAACCACAATTCAAATAAAATCACAGGCAAGGGGTCATAGTATAAGTACATCACTCTAAATGGGGGAGAGCGGGGGTTCACGATTTGCGTGACGTACGCGTGACAGACGGGTAGATGGGGTCGAAAGTTTGCGTGACAGGACCGTAACGAGCTCTCCGACCCCGGATTTTGCAGCTCAATTTCGCTAAAAATATGGGCAGTTTTTTTTTTAATTTGCCATAATTTTGAACCTAATCTGAATAAATCGCTGAAAAAACACTGATTTTTGCGTGACGTACTTAAAGTATGTCCCCTAACAACACTTGACTTACCATTACTTTGAATAATATAAATATTCCTGTTTTGTTTTATATTCCAGTATATAACATCTAGAAAATATAGAATGAAAACTGAGGCGGTACTACTCGCAAAGACGGATCCGGAGGAAGGCTTCGAGGGTTTCCTATTAAATCAAGTGGACGTAAAGTGTGATCCATATTTGTCCGAGTCCAATTCTGAAACAGCAGCAGGAGTTACTTTTGATGTGAAGCCTGAACTTAAGGATGACCCGCCACTGAATCAAGTGGATTTAACGTATCATACGAATCCAAATTGTTCCAAGTCACTCTCTGAAACGACATACATTTACCAATTTCAATCCGAACCTGATGAAGACGATGAGCCTGTTGAAGATCCCCTCCAAGTTGATGCGAAGCCGGGTCCAGGCCTCCTGTCCCTGTCCAGTCAGCAACCTTCCAAAAGCCAGGCCTGGGCCTGTGACGACTGCAACCAAGATTTCCCAGACCTACCTGCCCTCCAGACGCATGTCCTTGGAGGCCTCTGTCACCGCTCACCAGCCTACGCAATCTCTGGCATTACGTTCACAGAGGTTCTGGACCCGACCCAACAGCTCACCTATTACCAGTGCTCTTTTTGCGGGAAAATCTTCCAGTCAAGGTCCAGTTGTTATACGCATGCGACGGTTCACTCGGGTGCCAGACCGTATAGGTGTACCATATGCGGTGGAACGTACAAAAATGGGTATAGCTTAAAGAAACATGCCAGGATTCATGTTCCACTGGAGTCCCGTTACCCCTGCACTATTCGTACTTGTACCAACGTTTTTCAGTACCGTGGGGATCTTCAGTATCATTTGAGGAGATTTCACGGCGTAGGAGGTAAACATAAACATGTGTCGTACTCGAGGCCAGTGGATAAGCCCAAAAGAAAAAAACCGTCAGTAGCACGTCCACGACAACAACAGAGGGTAAACAAAGGCAAATCGGATCGGGGTTCCTTCAAGTGTAAAACTTGTCAGAGGCCTTTCAACACGGCGTACTATCTTCAGATGCACCAGGTTATTCATACATAGCTAGCCTAGTATTGAAAGTAGTACTAATAAATTCCTTTCCAGAGTTAATTACAGCTACAAAGTAAGGAAAAAAGAATAAATAGGGATTAAGCTTCTTTCTTACCTTTTAGCTTGTTAATAAAAATGTAACATTTGTATGACGGATCTTATTACCTATCGATTGTTGTACATTTATATATTAAAAAATATATCTGCTTACATAATACTTATTTTATATATGATATATTTCAAACTATGCTCAACTGCACACGTTAATAAACCATCTTAAGAGAACATGAATAAATCCACCGTAGCTTTGAATTTTGACCCGCTCAATGCTATCTGTGAAGGCCACCATTTGAATATAAGATATTTTACCTTTGGATTGACTTGTTATTCAAAGACATTTGTTGACCTCTAGAGGCCACTTTGAAGGACATAGGTCAAAAACAAAACGAATATCAACACTGTCCTTATGACCAAACCTTTCAATAAACACCTAACGTTGTCACGTTATACATTTTGGTACCCAGGTATGAGGTATGAGTGGCATATACAGCTCTTTACTGTTTTAAGCCTAATAGCACGTTATAATTATAGAGGGTTAGGCAGCCTTATTCAATCATTTTAATGAGTGAATTACCTAGTAAAGACGACGACGATGGATCACTGCGAGTTGGTCTGTACATCGTCTTATCTGTAAGTAATGTTACATATGAAACCAGAAACCATACATTTAATGCTTATACATATTTTAAGAACAGGGAGAGTGACAGCATGTGGCATGTTCTCTTCATACATACATAGGGCACACACATTCCTACATTCCATACATTCAGTGCCCCATAAAATAATTTATCGAAAATCGTAAAAGACAGCTGTTTACCTTATGTGAGCTATAGATAGTCTGGAATATTTTGGTGATGTTTAAAACCGTTGTAAGGGGCATATACACCAAAGAGCGGAGTGAGAGAATGTGTGACATCAGCAAGATTAATGATGACAACATGCCCTTGACCTGTGTCCCCACGTCTTAAGAACCTCGTCATTAGGAATCCTGGTTAAAACAATTTCTTAATTCATAATACATCAACTACAGTAGTTCATTTATTAGCACCGGAAGGCAGTTAGCGTTGAACCAGTAGTGGCCTTGGATTTAGGCCCAATTAACACCACACTGTTATATGAGAAGTCGACTGATTGATGCCATTTTTAAATTGACGTGTTGATTGTCCAGCCTTATCCTCTACCTTATCCTTTGAATCGAGTGGTTTAACAACACAGCCTGTGTACATTAGGCCATTATGGAGAAATAAAAGTAGTGAAAACCGTTATCAAATCAATAGAGCGGTTCCAGAGTTATAAGCATTTAAAGATGGATGAATTTGACTTCTGACCTTTGCATTATCACGATGCGGTCATAAGAAATCGGTTACTTGAAACCAGTTTTAAATTGGTGAAATAGTTTTTCCGGTAATTGACCGCGACGTTACCTAAACCTTTAGCCCGACGTGCGTAACAGTGACATATGGACTCCGTGTAAAAATTAAGAATGGATTGATTCAAACTGTTCAAGTCCATTCGGGAGCTTTTGAATTATGTCCGAGACCTTTGAATAACAGTAAGCTACATTTACTGATCCCTCCCAGGTCAATTGAATGTCATAAGTCAACCAGGATACTTCGGATTTAAAGAGGGTGGTGATACCTTTCGAAGTAACCCTCACTTGAAAGATATAGTTCCGCTTCGCTGGGAAGACGAGTTAACCTTTACCTTGACCCGGAAGGACGTCAGCTCCGGTCAATCTCGATACGACGTTAACATCAGAACAAAATTAGAAATGAATTGGTGAATATGTTTTGTCTATCGGAATAGTAGTGGTTTTTCCGTTATAGCGGCGCAACTAACGGACAGACAGACAGAGAAGTGGAATACATGAAAGAGCCCCGCTTTTTATTAAATAGCCTGAGACGTTGCTTTACTAGAATATTTATATTAACTAACTAATTACGTATTTGTATGAACTGCAGGCGTGAGGGCTGAAACATAAAACGCATGCATAAACATATGCTTAATCGAACAACATGTAACATATGCCCATATTGGAAATTGGTATGGGCATAGATACAGATATATATACACGGGCATGGTGTGGGCATTATTGTTCCAGAATTGCCGTATTTAGAGTTTAAATATACATAAAAGCGCTGGAAAGTCATGTTAGTTTTTTTTAAATATCCTGCTACGGCTGTCCCATTTTGTACTACTGCTCGAAATCAGTTTTCCTGGTAACTAACCATACGTATTTTCTAATGACATTGTTATAATGTATGTATGTATGTACATATGTATATATACATATAATGTACAATACGCATAGAGTAAATCAGCGCGTTATCAATTTCATTAACGACAACTGTCACTTTACTAAACTACTGTTTCTGCCTAACCTCCAAGCTTACTTTTCCTTAGCTCTCGTCCTGAGTGATAATGGTATTAGTCGTGCTTTAGCCGGAACTAATTTGTGAACATTTTCAAAATAATTAGTCTGCTGAAATCTGAAGGCTCATTATGGTTATTGATATTCTGTTTTTGTTTATCTTCTTGGGATAAAGTGTAAAGTGCCGGAGTGGGTCCTGCCCTGGGTTAATAATGCAAGGTACTTAAATCCATCTATTGACCTGGGATGGGACATTATTTGTTATTCTCAAGTCAGCGTTGTTAACGAATCAGTTGAATCATTAAGAATTCCTTGATATTGGTATAACTACCTGCTATATTTGCTCAAATCGTTTTCACGCACTTCCGGCAAACTTATTCAAACAGAGCATTATAATACTACATGATTTATATATCTTATTAATCGATGTAGTTCTGTGGAACAGGATTTAGTTTGAGAAGGTCAAGGTAAAAGCTTATTTATTGTCAGGCTCTCGTAACCCTATGCCGTACTATGTATGTATGTATAAAGCAGTCATTCAATTCCCATGTGAAATCGATAATTCGCATGTCACCAAACAGGACCACGCACACAATATATTATAGAATCGGTTCACCAAGTAGACCGCGCTAAAACTTACGCTTATACCATACATCTAGGTCTCCTGAGTAAAGCTTCAAACCCTCTACGGGTCACCCAATGGTCACGTGTCACGTGGGAAAAAGATGGCGACAAATTTGTCAAGCCTGCTTTGTTTTCGCTTGTGAACCACATTATACTCGTTATTAGATATGAGAACCATCGATTTCCTCTTAAACGACTACATATATTTGATTTGCATTTGGAATCTTTACTCTGTACTGTACAAAATAAGAAATGGTAAGGTGAAAACAGTATCTCTTACTCTTCCATATATTATCAACATGAATTTTGTAATATGTACAGAACATATTCTAACTGCGTGTTATGTAGCCGATATGCTCAAACGTCAAGGTCACCTACCTTTTGAAGCGATAATAGCATATGGATCCGCTATATTGATTTTAATGCCGTTTTTTTTAATAAAAAAAATTTGTTTTTCCAAAAATAGTACTCTCCGTTGCATTTGTTACTTGGTTTATAACAGTTTACAGCTATTGTATTAGGTTAAAAAAAATATTTACAGATATGCGCCTATATATTCTATTGCTCTTAAGTTCTCTTTGATATCGGGCCAGAAGGTCATGAACTTCTTGGGCTTTCCCATGTTGACAGTGTACTATTTATAAAAACAAGGTTTCAAGGGAATGTTTTGACGTTCCAAATAAAGCCCAAGGCCAAGGCCAAGCCCAGACTCCCTGCCCTTGGAATCAAACAGAAGCTCGTTTTATTTATGTATGCTTTTCTTAATATAAATATGTAGGTACTCTGTTCATTCCAAGTTGGAGACAGGAAAGTCATTCCCGCCTCCGATGATAAGTAACCTTTGTCCATAGTCCGCTGTTAATAATTTAAAGCTTTCGGTCTTGAGGACCAAAAGGGGCGTGTCTAGGTTTGAATTTCGATAGGGGTCCAAAAGAGTTGGAGAGCGAACTTATTTTTACTTCATACTTGAAATTTCAATCAATTTTGAGCGTTTCTTTGGTCAAAAAGTGTAAGTACGGAATGGACTCGTCCATGCCGTCCTCCTGTCGCCAACCTCAAATTAACATCTTACCAGGATTTTAAAATATGTTTTAAAGCTCCCTTCAGTGGCAACGTGATTTTTTTCGCGCAGTCCCCATATTATCTTTTACTGTATTCAGGATTCATGTATTAATATGAAACGTTAGCTTAAAATAAATTAGTGATACCGAAGTAGTAATTGATCCCTTTCGAACAGGTTAATGTAAGAAATATGAATGTTGGGAATTCCGTGTGAGCGGGTTCCTCACAGTCTACATAGTCCTATGTGACATTTAATAAGCAATTGTATAAACATGCGTTTAGGCTGACCACACTGTTAACCTGTTCTGAATGAATGTTGTTTTTTTTATGTTCGTAGTGTGGTGATATGTGATACATAAACCAATTGTCCGACTCCACTACTTTTATTGGGCGCGTCATAAATGGTGTAATAAATCCATTGTGTAAGGGTAAGGACGTTACCTGCTTTACAATAACAAAGCCGTCAATCAGTGGTTGGGGTAGGAACGCTAAACCTATGAAAGAGGACTTTAAGGTTCTGGTCTTTCTAATAGTGCAGGGGACAAGGGGACAGTTTATTATTAAGGACCGGCTTATATACAGTCAAAATGTCGCAAAATATGCAGCAAATATGCTGTGAAATTTAGGCAAAATATGCACTTAAAAACAAAAAATATGCAGTTTAAATCGGGGTAAGCAAAAAAATCCAGAAATTCGTCACAATACATAGCTAAAACAAAAAATATGCGAAAATTCAGAAAATATACGCATATAGGAGAGATGTGCTCGTAAAATTGGGTGAGTATGTACTTAATATATTTATAGTAACACTGAACAACTCTAGTTAAAAAGAGTAAACAAAAATATTCCGCGGCCAGATTAAAAACTAGTGAATTCCTTGTCTAAAGAACTTTTTCCGTACTATTCAACTTTAGTTTATACGGAAATCGCAATAAAACATGAGTTTTATGCATTATATGCACGAAAAGCTCAACATATGCAAATAAGCGGTGAAACCCGAAAACATGCAAAAAATATGCAATATAAGATTCAAAGTATAAGGTCCTAGGGACCTGATTCGTGGACGTCCGGTGTAAAACTGTGAGTAATGTCAAGTAATGTCATGCAGGACAGATATGTAAATATGCAAGAAGCCGGTCCTTATTTATTATGCATAGCAGTACGTTCATCTGCATCTTTTACATTTCCTCGTAGCCCAGTCCAGTGTCGCAATTGGCTTACAGACATTCATAGGCTCAGTCAGGCTTAAGGCCTCGCTCTGAACAGAACTCGCTCTGAAAGTACAAATTTTGAATATACAATCTTATTTTTTAGTGTCTTTGTGATTTGTATTGTAGAAACGTGGGAACTTGAGTTTTAGGCGTTCATTTTAGAAAGTCCGTGATCAACATATCGTTCTACTGGTATAGGCACATTACAATAGTTCCAGTTCTTTTTGAAACCGGAAGAACCTGAGACGACAATTTAACTGATTCATCAAATATTTCAGAAACTTTTGCAGCTGAAACTAGTAATTTTTCGGATTATTACGAGATCCTGAACTACTGTAGGGAGAATGTCATCCCCGGTAACCAAACCGTTGAGTTCTTACTCCGTCCGACAATGGATGACTGTAGGCGTCCTTGTGAGCTGTCACTTCTTTTCCGGTATCATTTGGTCACTGCAGGTAAAATTATAAAACATGATTTCCTACCTCTGTTAAGGAAAAACTTATAGAGAGTATTTTTAGTATTTGAGAAGCGTAATATTGTTTTACTCTTTTTTAATCCGCAGGCTCCGTTTTTTCCAGCTAAAGTAAGTTGAACAAGCTCTGATTCTGAACGGAGATCGGACTCAATGCATGAGTAAATGGCCTTCCGATGGATTTGGCTGAAACTTGGAACATTTCTAGATCTTGACCTTCTGAACGATGTTTAAATGGCCTTAAAACTCGGTAGTCATCTCGTTGACCCTGTAAGGGTCAAACATTGGATTTCCCTGGTTACCAGTTGTTGACCTGTAGAGGACCTACAACTTTTACGTCTATTTAAACATTGTTCAGTAAGTCAAGAGCTATATGTGTACATTTTCAGCGAATTCCATTTGAGGTCCTTGAGGAGTATTTTCGCCTTGCGACATTCGAGTGACCCTTATAGGGTGATACACAGCAACCTAGTGCTATTATGAGTCTCATTTAAACATGGTTCAAGAGGTCAAGATTTATAAATGTACCAAGTCCAAATCCATCCGAGGGCCATTTCTCCCATACATTCAGTCCGATATCCTTTAGCATAATGCACATGCCGGTAGACTAATCAGTTTCTAATTTGCTTTCCAGGCAGAACAGAAAGGGCTGAGTTCCACGGAATATGGGATTATATTTGGGATTTATGAGTTTGTCAATTTTCTTACTCCGTTCGTATCCCCAGTAGTAAGTAAAACAGGAGCAAATAGTATATTTTATATGAATGTCCCGAATTAATTCAGCTAAATGTCCATTAGTTTCAAAGGTTCCCGCCGGTAACCATGTTTCGAATTTGTTACCTCTTGCTCGGCATCACCACGATCCTCTTTGGGTAAGCGGTTCAGTTATAAAGTCAGAGGTCGACGCATGTCGTCAAGCAGCAACATAGCCTTTACATTTATACGCTCTTTAACGCAAGGTGCTACTCAAATATGAAGCTCTGAATCTTTATTTGGGTATATTATTTGAGCTAAGAGCTAAGTACTGAATAGTGTTACGTAGAGATTTGAGCCGTACTTGCTCAATTGGTACGCGCGTGCGTATGATGTCACATTTAAACGATAATATATGACGCTGAAACCCGTCATCCCTTAAAAATGTGTATACGGAGTGTTGGTAATTATTTACCTAATGTAGCGATGAGTGCCATATCCTTGCGAGCAGACGATTACAACTTACAACATGGATTGTTTGCTTCCGTACAGATTCCTGGATAAAGTGGAAGGGCACGCCCTCTTCCTTATATTCTCACTTGTTCTCAGAGTTCTGGAAGCCTTTGGAGGAAGTATGGCTTTCATCTCAAACTGTACTTTCATTACTGCCTTATTCCCAGGCTCTGTTGCCATGATATTCGTAAGCAATAGTAATATTAATCATATACCTACAACTCTCAATATTAATCACCGCATCTGTTTATATCTTTATACAATACAGGGAGCTGTGGAAACAGGATTTGCAGTAGGAATGGCGGTGGGTCCGGCTGTGGGTGGATTCCTGTATCAGGTAGGTAATGCAATCGATTGTTACGGAACAAATATGCATGAGCGTAAATAACGGAACAAATAAAAAGTAACTTTAAAAAATATAACCGATAATTATACCTCTATATACATAAAATCCTTGGTGGGGATGTTTGTATGTTTTTCCGTTATCTTCTCTGGAACTACTGAACGGATTCGTATGAGCGACATCTTGAGATTTCCCTACTTTTGGCGAAAATTATTCATCCAGAACAAATTAACTGTTTGTAAAAAAATAATATTGCACCTGGTAGGAACCTTATTCCCAATTGACTGGGCGGGGCTGACAGCATAGAATGAGGTGGCAGCGTAGGGGGAAGGCATTTGGATAAGTGAGGTGTCGGCCTCATGGCGCCTGTGCTGCGGGTTAGCCCAGCCAATCCCGTTGGAGCATGTCAGCGACACTTAATTCTAATTCTTTAGGACAATAGAGCTCGGATCGGGTTTGTACGTCTCAGAGGTTTCGTTGGCGCCAAATTAGATTTCTTTGAGGCAATAACGGTGAGACGAGTTTTGATGGGCCCAGAGATGCCGGTGACTTCGATATCGATTTATTCGATACAATAGCGATCGGATGGGGTTAGGACTAGGGCTGCTAACCTCGAAATCTCAACAAATCTCGCAAAATCTCGAAAATCTCGAGTTTTGATATAGAGATTTTGCACTGTTTTAGCATAATTTCCCGGCTTCACTTCTTAACTGATTTAAATTATCTGATTCCGCTAACAAGTGTTTGTAATACTATTTTACCGTTACAGGCAGGTGGGGATAGTTTTGGGTTCACGCTACCTTTCCTCGTCCTTGGATTTTTGATCTGCTTTGGGAACCTTTTGACCTTCCTGTTGATACCTAGCCCCAAGGCAGGAGAAGAGCACAAAGCGCCTCAGGGCAGGGCCGGCTTCTTCTCGCTCTTCAAAGTACCGGCAGCCGTTTTGTACTTCTTTACAATACTGGCCACTGCCCTTGGAGGAGGATTCCTAACAAGTTAGTAGGATTAGTAAATTAAATTGAATTTGGCTCCTTGGTAGTAAATGGCATTAACTTACTGTAATTTTTCTAATACTTAAGGTACGCTGGAGCCACATCTGAGGCAGGTTCGATTTTAAGATAAACTTGTATACTTTAAGTACTCGACTGGCTTTCCCTAAATAGTGGTCAATGCAAAGCTAGAATTATTAAATTTTACAGTTTTCCCTGGATCCCTATCAAGTTGGACTTGTGTTTCTAATATATGCCGGTGTTTACGCCATAACCACGCCTGTCTGGTAAATCTTAAACAATAGGTTCTGCTCGTGCTCAATAATGTTCAAAATATGGCTTCCTTGAATAGCACACATAGGCTTTGGGCCAGTAACACGATATATTGGTTTACCTTGCAGGGGCTTCATCTCTGACAAAATTGCACACCCGGAATACGTAACGTTGACGGGCTCGGGAATTGCCATGCTCAGTTATATTCTCATTGGACCCATCTGCTTCTTGCCAGTAGAACCGTACGTAAAATTAGAAAAAAACATACCTATG
The DNA here is from genome assembly GCA_034696285.1 of Hypogastrura burkilli. NCBI lineage: Eukaryota > Metazoa > Arthropoda > Collembola > Poduromorpha > Hypogastruridae > Hypogastrura > Hypogastrura burkilli. Next base: position 1,972 of record JAQFZY010002058.1, on the reverse strand, counting down.
CAGTGGTCTTGTTTTCATATTAATACGAATTCGGGATAAGATAAGTTATTGTGCTGGATACTAACCGAAACTCCATTTGATTCTTCACTTTTCATCAATAGGTAAATATAAAAGCAATTTTGTCGCAGGTCCTTGTTGTGGAGCGGGTTGGGCCTGGCTGGCCTTGGGCTCGGAATCGCACCAATCTTTGTCTCAACCTTTGCACTTTTACTAAAGGAGGCACGGTGAGTGTTGACCGGATTACGGATTGGCATTTTGGAATACAATTAGTAACAATTACATATTGCGTATTCATATTAGGAAGGCCGGGTTTGCGGAGGGAACGGCATCAAGCGGAGTCGCTGCTGCGATGTGGATGTCCGCGATGTCATTAGGAGCAACTATTGGGCCGAGTCTTGGAGGTCAGTCCAATCGGCCTGAAATGTACATGGCTAATTTTTGTATAGAGATTTGGAGAAATCTATAGCATTTGAAAATATCAGAGCGTATGTAGCGCAAGCTTAATTAATTTTTAACAGGGGACTAATTTTATTTTGATTATAAAGATACAAACGTCAGGGGAAAATATGTGACAAGGGATTGAGTCGCTTGTTAGGAAAGACGCCATCTCTCCGTCTCCTATTGTGAGAAGCCCCTTACGCAGTACCTCCCAGGCTTCCCAAATTAACGCTTTATGTTAAATGTCGGAATTATCTCGAAACATTTTATATTTGATCGATTATGCGCCGACGTGCGAGATGTAACGCGAAGAAGTATTTTGTTTTCAGACGGTAAAAATGTTGCCCGTAGTCAGGGGCGACGCCAGCATAGGGCTTTTTAGGGGCTCGTCACCCCCCCCCCCCCCCCGAACTGTTCACAAAAATAAAATCTTTTCACTAGAAACTGAAGAATTTCGCCGGCGGCGCGCTTCTACTCAGATTTCTTAACTATATTCACCACCGATTAAAAAGGCCGAGAATTCACGATTTTGGACGTTAAATGACAAAAAAATACTTTAAGCCCCTCCCGAAACTAAAAGCTATCTGCGCCCCTGCTTGTAGTAACTGTCTTTTTTTTCATTATAGGTTTCCTTCTGGACGAATTTGGCTTTCGAAGTGGAACTTCTTTCATGTTTGGACTCTTCTGTTTTACGGTATTAAATACTTTCACTTCCTTAACTATGGCGTCAACTATTTTACCAACAAAATATGATATTTATCCCACAGATGCTGCTGTTAATTATATCGATCTGCTTTCTTCGACCAACTTCAATTCCAGACCCAAAGGTCGCTCGAACTGAAAAGTCGATTTCACTCACAATACTGAATGAACCGGAAGTCAAATGCAGTGAAAAGGCATGAAGCAATAGATTTGACGATTGATGAGCTCTTGATCTTGATGCATATAAAGTCTGACAAGGCTCAGTAATACATATATGCGTATAGGCGCAGTACGTGGCCAATACCACCAATTGGCATGTACAGTAATAATGTAAAAATTGAAGATCTGCAACATCAATTGAAGCCCGAAGTGAAAGCAGATCTCATATGTCAACTCACACATACCTTCCAGAAAAATGTTCCGCTGGAGTTACATTTAAAATTACCCTTGATTTGCCTTATTCCGGTTTTTGAATTTTTTTCATTTACTTTGACGAATACTTTTTTTCTTTCTTTTTTAAATGTGTTACAGTTCACATGTATGCACAAGTATTGCGTTTCCAATATTCAAACATTCAAATCGCTGCTATAGCCTGTCGGCTGGTGTACTGAAAGCAAGTTGTGTGTCTATTGTATTCCAGAACATTTTTTTCTACCTGCGATTCTGCATGTACATGCTAAGAAGTATTATTTAAAAATTAATAAATAGGTATTATATTGCTACAGTGGCTTAATTTTAATTTAAAACACATTAATAACTAGTAATCAGGGTGGCCGATGTCCACGATGTGGCGGAGCGTAAGCGAGTTTGTACTAGCCAGTTTCTGTTTGTA
>JAQFZY010002057.1:0-12953 GCA_034696285.1 Hypogastrura burkilli | reverse complement strand
TTGCGTCCGTTGCACTCTTCCCCTCTAAGTTGGCGGGTTGTCCGACACCGGGCCAATAGGTACCAACTGGAGTTTTCTAATTTTAATCCGCAAACACAAACGAACAGTTTATCGTAAAACCGACGAAAAACCGGGCGAGCCGAAAAACCGGGTTGAGCTCTTGAAAAATTATAACGACCACAAACCGTCGCGTCGGGGCTTTTTATAACCCTTCCGCGCCGGGAGAAAAAACGAAGAGTTATGCAAATTTTACAAATACTAGTACATAACCGCGTTGTACCATAGGTACAACGTTCGAAAATTGTTAATACACGAAAAATGATAAAAATTAAAAGGGCCAGCGTGATAGGCTTGAAGTTGGACTTTGAACTCGGATGTCCTTGTTGCAAGATTGCTACAAATTCCCCCCCTCCAGGGAAAAGGACGTCTCCAAGGGAGAGGTGGTTGACCTTTTTATTTTACTTTGGCGGCGGTTTCCGGCTGTAGAGCCTTTTGATCCGTTCTTTGTTCGATAGCTGGTCGCGTCGGTCGCGTAGTCTTTGGTAGGCTGCTAGAACTGGATCCGTCAGGCCGGCTTCTGCATTGATAACGGGCCCACGGTAGGGGTTGGGCGCTCTGCCGGGTTCCGTCGCTTGTTGGGTTTCCGGATTGTATTCGTTCCACGGAATGACCGCTTCTTTGAGTTGCGGGCGTTGTCTTCCTATCATTGGCGTTGAAGTAGCCGCTTTGGCTCCATAGCGGTTGTCGCGATGTTCACGCTGCTCCAGAGGAGTGCGGCGTATTCCTCGGGCGATTTGTCGGACGTGTTCGTATTTTACGTCCGAAAAGTGCAGTCTGCAGTATTCTAGCAAATCCGCCCTGTAGTTGACGTAGCCGATGTGCGAGAAGAAAATCAAAAAGAGCAGGCTTTTTAATTTTGCGAAAGCTCTTGTGTTTCGGAGCCGTCCAATATCCCACACAAGGAATTGCTCGACGATGTCTTCTTCCAACGCGGCGGGGATGGGGGCTCTTTGTTCTATGGCGATGCCGATGTCCCTGTAGCGTTCCAATAGTCCCCAATAGACTTGCGCCACTTCCGCCAGATCTTCGTCGTCTATGTAGTAGCGGATTTCTGGCCGGTTTAAATCGGCTTCGAATGGAAGAAGGAAACCCGGTTCCTGCATTCCCGGTATGGCAATGCGAGGGATCCCAGGTGGATTCGGCAGTATCCGTTCGGTTGTCGGATTTCTTTTTCTTATTCCCGATTTTCTTGGGGTCGCTCTGGGCCGTTTGTTTTTTGTTAGGGTAAGGTCCGGCCCGGTGATTTCGACTGGTCTCATCGTTGGGAAGCCGTAGTGATGTTCCGTTGTTGTTCGGCTTATTGTTGATCTGACCGGAACCGGTCCCAATCGTTGTTTGGCTGGGAAACGTTCCCTTGGTACCGTCAGTGGCGTGATTGTTGCGCCTAGACGTTGCTTCGCTGGCGGTCTCGGTTGGGTTACGGTTATGTCACCTTCCGATGGTCGGATCAGGCGAGTTGGTGGTTCCGGCGATGGGGACGGTCGTTGCACGACTCTTGTCGCGATTTTTTGTTGTCCGTGGGTTACGCCTAAGATGAAGCGTTTCTTTTTCGCTGGAATGCCCGATGTATCCGTGTGTCGCCCGGCCGATGCTGTCGCGCTTTCGCCTCCGTCGTCTTGTGTTTCGTCCGTTGACATTCGTCTTTGTTGTGACGATCCCGTTTCCGGTGATTTTTGGATTATCACCGTTTCAACGTCTTCTTCCGACGAATCGCTTTGCGATCTCGGTTTTTTTCTTTTTTCTGAGGTGGATTTGGTCGTTCGGGGTATTTTTGTCTGTTCCCCTGTCGACCGTTTTTCCAGAGAGGATCGCCTACGATGCGATCTTTCTTCGTCATCGATTGGTATCGATTCTTCTTCAGATTCGTTTTCGATGACCGTGACATCCCTGGAGTCTTCCGACTGTGGTGACATCCTTGGGGGCGAAATGGGTGTCTTTTTGGGACGCGAAGTCCGCTCTATCGGGTCTCTTGGACCGATGACGGGTTCCTTCGATTGATTTCTGTCGTACTGTTCCGCACTGAGAAATATTTCTCCCGCCTTCAACGTTTCAGGTGCGGTTGGATCGTATCGTTGGTAAGGCGGTGGCGTGATGTTTGGGTTTATCACTTTGAACAGTTCTGCGTACTGTTGCGTTGACAAACGCGTGGCGTTGCAAAAAACTCTAAATTTTTGCACTTCTTCTCTCCAGCGATTTACTTGCCAATGGAGATCTTTGATGGTCGCTTTGTAGTTGGTCTCCATTAGGTTGTTGGCTGTTCTTAGCCGTTCGTACTTTTCTTGTTCAAGTCGCACGCCGTTTTTTGCGTGTTCGGCTTCTTGTTCAAGTATCCGTATTCGTTGGTCCGGATCTTTGTGTGCGGACAGGTATTCGGTCCGTCTTTTTTCGATTTCCAATTGTTGGACTATCAACGTCAGTTGATCTTGACCCCGTTTATGGCCCTCCGTCAGGTTCGTTGCGTGTCGGGCCAGAGTTTCGTACTCCGCCTTTGTGATGGCCAGTTGACCCCGCAATTCTATGATTTGTTGGGTCAGTAGCACTTCCGTGCCTATTGTTTCTTCTTGACCCATCGTTGGATATTGGGCCATGGCCATTTGGGTTATCGGGCCCGTTTCTGTTGTTATCGGCGTTTGTGGGAACGCGTAAACGTACGTTCCAGGGGTTGCCGTGTCACCCGGGAACTGAGGGCACGTAACCTTCGCCAAGGCGTACGGTTGTACGACTTTTGGCGGTGAGGGTATGAGGTGTGATTGTCGTATGGCTTCTTGCACCGCCATTTCGTAGAGGTCTTCGTCGTCCGACGCTGTTCTCTCTAGCGTTTCTAGCGCTTCCTCCGTCGTAGGTTGGAAGGCGAAGGTTTCTGCCGAACTTATTGACGCTGTCGGTTTATTTGACGTTGACGGTTCTTCCGTCATTTCTACGTCGGCCGATTCCTGTGTGCCAGGTTTTTCGGTTGTTCTTGAGGCCTGCGTGGATACCGACGCTGGGCTGTTTGAGTGGATGTCCAGTGGTATTTGTTTCGTTTGTCGGACTTTTTCGATTTTCTTTGCCGTTGGAAATTCGTAGTCCATTTCTTCGTCTTCTGACGACGTTCTTTCTTCGCCGAAAATTACCGTCTTCATTCCCTTCGTGACGGTTTTTTGTTTCGTCCGTGGTTTGAAAGGACATTTGTCCCATGGACCTTTTTCATCCGGCGGCAAGTGTTCTCTTCTTTCGCCCGCTCGATCTTGGATGTAATTTTTTAAATCCGTCAGGGTGGCGAATTGTGGACGGATTGTCGACTTGCTTGTTGACAGCGTCGAGTTCGGGCGGGTTATGCCGCAGCATGAGAATCCGTATTGCGGGAAATTTTTGTAGTCCGGCGATCGTACATAGTTGTACGCGTCTTTTGGTATTTCCCTTGTGGGCGGTGTCCAGGTTTCTAGGGTTTCCACCGGAATTGCGAAAAGCATGTTTCGCGGCGCATCGAACGTGTCGTACGGAAGTTTTTCCATTTCGGACAGTGCCGTGTTCATCAATTTGTCGTTTTTGTCGATGTGATTTATTAGCCGCATGTGTTCGGCTAATTCTTTTTGGAAGGCGCTTCCGACACGCATCTTTCGCAACGCGTTCAAGATGACCTGGAAGTACATTCTTGCTTCCTGCTGTGACCTTGGTTTTGTGTAGGTTAGGAAGTCCGGCATTTTTGGCGGCTTTCCTTCTCGCACTACTCGCGCCCTATCTATTGGGTCGAACGGTTCTACTCCCGTTTTTATTGCGTCTATTTCTGTTTGGTCTACGCTTATTTCGTCCGGGAACGGTCGAAACGATTGTTCCAAATCGATTGTGTAATCGGCTGTCCCGACGAATCGTAGCTTTGTCGACCCTTCTACGTCGATGTAGGTGAGGGCGAAGCCTTGTTCTTCTTCTTCCGTCAGATTTTCTTCCTTGTATTTCCGGTCCTTCTTTTTCATCGCCTCCGTTCTTGCCTGCGGAAGGATTTCGTTTGGGTAGTAGGACATCTGTGCGGCCGTCTCCATTTCTGGCATGGATATGAGTCCACTGTACCAGAGTTTTGGAAAGTCTTTTTGCGGGTTTAGGCGGTATGCCATCAGATATTCGTGGCATACGTCGAACATGGCCTTGACCGATTGCTTTTTTGTTTCCGGCGTAATTTTCAACAATTTTCGCGTATAGCTGGCCGTGTACGCTATGTCTTGCGGTCGTCGCATGTCGTGGTTATATCCCCGAAAGAATATTTCTGCATGCGGGAAGAGGTTGTACCGCAGCATTATGTGGTAACACAGGACCGTGTAGTAGGGGTCCAGGGCCAGGTACACCTTGTCTTTCGACGTTAGGCGCTGTTCGTCCTTGTCGAAGTGATTTTTTCTTTGATTTGGCGGCAAATTGCTGATCGTGTTGTAGTTGTATGGGTCGACGCCCAACAAACACGTGGCTAGGTGCCAGAGGCTGCGCCCTTCAGGGATGGCTGCCATGTACGCCCACGGGAAGATGTTGTACAGCCCGAGGTACCGTACGTCGATGACGGCGTCTAGTGCTACTTTGACGTCGAGCACCCTTGTTCGCATTATGTCGAATGCTTCCCTTTTTGCTTTTCTTTGCTCGCCTCTTTGCTTCTGTTTTTTCCCAAACGACAGGTGGACGTCCTTGTCGTATTTTTGATTTTTTGGACCTAAAGTCATCGCCAATGACCAGAGGTCGTCTTCGGCGTCGAAACCAATGATCAAATTTTTCTTTTCTGCCATGAAATGCAGAATTTGATCTTTTTCTGGTTGTTCCAGTTTTGCCAGGTCGAACGCGGCTGAGTAGCCGTAGGCGTTCGAAAGTGTGAGCCATCTGGCGTAGTGACCCGGGATGTTTTGCATCGTTGGCGGCACCGTCCATCCATTTTTTTGGCTCGTTTTCCATTCATCGAATGCCAATTCTTTTTTGGCCGCTGTGTAGGCCGTTTTTTCAACATCGAAGCCTATTGTTGCGAAGCCTCGGAAGGTCCATTGCCGAAATGTATCCAAGGCAGTGTGGACTTCGTTCGCCGCGGTTCCCACAAAATGTGGTTTCACCACGATGTGCGGTTTGCACTGGAAGGTCACCCACAAGTACTTGCACGTGTCGGAAAGGCGGTCCAGGCACGTGAAGTTGTGGTCCGTCAAATCGGCGGTGTGAATGGACTGCTTGTGTTGTGGTTGTCCAAAAATCACATTGGACATCCTTTCCGCCGGTTCCTGGGGCGGCGGGTCAGGTTGTATCGTTTCCTCGCATGGATCTTCCTCCGGGATGGGCTCCGTCGGATCCATCATTTTTCCGAATTTTTTTGTCGACTGCTGCTAATTGAGAATATTTTTCTAAAAATAACAAAACATTAATTTCGAAAATATTTTTCTTTCGCATAAGTAAAGGACGTAGCAAGAATTCACAGATTCCTTAAAAAGTGCTGCGCTTATAAATTTTTGTACGCAAAAATTTTAACCCTTTGCTTATGTCGCGCTGATGCGGACGGAAATTTGCGCCGCTCCATGTTATCCGTCTATGTGGACGGATTTTCGCACCGCTCCAGCTTATTTGTTCAAGCGGACGGACCTTCGCGCCGCTCTGAGGGAAACCCGTCCGTTTTTTTGATTTTATTTAAGTCGGGTGAGGGGTGCCCCTAAATAGCATCCTTAAATAATATTAGCGTTCGCCATCGCAGAAAAATGGAATAAAATTAAAAAATTTTTAAGACGACACGAAATTGAAATATCGTCTAGCCGCCGTGAGGGCGCGCGTAAAAAATGACACTTTGCACAGCGCGCGCGCAGTCAATGGCGTAGTCACGTGATCTATTCGGCACGTCGTTCGCAGCCGAAGCGTTATGTCCGGACCTATACGCGTGATCGCGTGTTTAAGTCACACGAAAAATGGATTGCGACACATATAAATTTAGCAAAATCGCACCGCATTTCGTATTAGCGCGCGAAAATGATAAAAATTTGAATGTGTTACAATAATAACTTTTTGAAAAAAGGAATAGAAAAAATTTGGAGAGAAAAAGAAAATATCGACTGACGGTTGGATTTTCGGAAAGAATATTTAAACTGAAAATGTTTAAAGTGAAATTGCGTAAAAAAAAAATTTTTTTGAAAAGTACCGTAAGCTTACTTTCGTAACGGAGATATTATGAAAGGTTTTACCCGATGTAGCGAAACCGTCACTTGTGCCGTTGGATCGTCTATCGGCGCCACTGCAATGACTCCCTGGGGTAGGCGATCCGTTTGCACCACTATGTACGGTCCCGTTGCCTGTACGTCTAGTTTGAATTTCTTGGGGCGTTGAAGCATTACCAGTTCTCCGATGTTGAAATTCTTTTGCTTCGTTTTTTTGTCGTAGAACTTTTTCATTCTAGCTTGTGCCTTCTCGATATTTTCAGTGGCTAACGCGTGCGTTTCCATGAAACCGAGTGTGAGGTCGTAGAGGTACGCTGTTGGGTTCAAATTTTGTAGCAGGGAATCTGCGTATTTGATGTCCACCGAAAACCGTGGTTCCCTTCCGTACATCATGAAGAATGGGGAGTACCGTGTAGTGTCGTGAGGCGTTGCACGGTATGCAAATAAGGTTGGGCGTAGGTAGTCTTCCCAGCTTGCGGGTCTTGCTAACGCATATCTGGACAACTGTTGGATGAATGTCCGGTTCAGTCGTTCTACATTGCCGTCCGTTTGCGGATGGTACGCTGTCGTTTGAATTTTGTACACCGACAGTGCTTTGCAGACGTTCTGCATTAAGTTTCCCACGAGGCTTGCTCCTCTGTCGGTTAGCAGTTTTTTTGGCTCGCCGTGTCGGTAGACGATTTCGTTGACAAACGTCTTTGCGATTGTTTCGGCGGTAATGTCGGGTATCGGGAACGCTTCTATCCATTTAGTGAAATAGTCACTAAATACGACTAAGTTCGTTCTTCCAGAAGTGGACGGTTTTAACGATAGTACGTCCATTGCCACGATTTCCCATGGTTCTGTTGCTGTGATAGGACGGAGCGGCGTCCTTGGCGTTTTTTCCGGTTTTGTTTGTTGGCATCGGCGGCATGATTTCACCCATTGTTCCACGTCTGAGACAATGGACGGCCACCAAAAACGGTCTGAGATCAGGCATAAAACCCGATGGATTCCGAAATGTCCGCCACATAGTGAACCGTGGAATTGATCTAATACTTCCGGTACCATGTCCTTTGGGAGGACGATTTGGTACATCGTCGTTCTTTTTACTTTGTGAACCGTGATTTTGTGTAAGACGTTGTTTCTAAGCGTGAAAACAACGCTTACCATTTTTCGTAGTTTTGGCTCGTTGAGGTCCGACAACGTTGATCTACAAAATTCGTCCTTGGATTGCCTTTCTGCCATCGATTGCGGATTGTCCAGGATTTGTTTTGTTTGATCCGGTTTTGTCGTGGTTTCCAGGAATTCTTTTGTGTCGTTGTCTTCGTTGTCGCTTTGTTCCTCGTCTGACGGCGCTTCTTCTTCTAGGCCCCACGGTAAGTGTTTTACTAACGGTTTCTCCGTCACTTTCGGTTTTGGTTCGGAGATTTCTTTTTCCGTTTCTTTTTCGCTTGTTTTCGATTTTGCCCTCGTCGTTACCGTGCTTTGCTTGACGGCGTCAGTTTCTTTTCCATTGTCGAAGTTGCGCACCTTTAACAATGAACTTTCTGCTTTGTCCGTCTTGCATTTTGTGATTGGGGTCGTGTGCCAAAAAATAGCTTCTTCTTCAATCAGGTTTGGAAGCGACGGTGACCTAAACCACTTCGGTCGTGGAGTCAATCTTGGCCAAGGTTTTTCAACCTCCGGCGGCCAAGGTTCTTGACACTTTTGGACGGTTATGATTTTTTTGTCCGTTTCTTCGACTCTTGACAAAAAATCCGCTGCGAAGTTCAATTTTCCGGAGATGTGGACGATGTCAAAATCGTATTCCGCTAGGTCTGCTGTCCATTTTTGGACTCGGTTATTTCGTAGTCGCCTTGTTGTTAACCATTGCAACGGTTTGTGGTCCAGTTGGACCAAGACTTTTCTTCCGTAGACATAGTGTCTGAATTGCTTAAATGCAAAGACTAACGCTAAGCATTCTTTTTCAATCGTCGAGTACCGTGTTTCAGCGTCATTTAGTTGTTTACTTGCGTACGCTACTGTCCATTGGTCCTTTCCACGTTGTTGTAGCAGAACCGCTCCCAAGGCGATATTGCTGGCGTCCGTCTGTATTACGAACGATACGTCTTCTGCGTACACCGGAAATCTTAGGACTGGTGGCGATGTGAAAGCCACCTTGAGCTTTTCGAAAGCTTCTAGCCGTTCGGGTGTCTGTTCGTACGACGCGCCTTCTTGCAGGAGCTGGTACAAAGGAGCTGCCAACTCTGCAAGTTTCGGCACGAACCGTCGCATCCATTGTACGAGTCCCAGGAATCTTTGCATTTTTTTGACGTTTGGCGGGAATTTGTATTCTAGGACCGCTCTGACTTTTTCCGGGTCTGGGCTGATACCCTCCGGTGTTAAGACGTGTCCCAGGAATTGTACTTTTTCCTTCACGAAGTCGCATTTTGATGGTTTCAGTTTCAAATTTGCTTTCAACAACGCATTAAAAACGCACCTTAGACGATCCAAATGGGTTTCGAAATCTTTTGAAAAGACGATAATGTCGTCGATATAGACGAGGCACATCTCCCATTTTAATCCTTTCAGGACCAAATCCATGAGGCGTTGGAAATCACTGGGTGCGTTTTTCAGTCCGAAGCCCATTCTCGTAAATTCCCAATGTCCTTGCGTTGTGACGAATGCTGTCTTTTCTACGCTTTCTTCGTCCATTTCTATTTGCCAATATCCGGATTTTAAATCGAGAGTTGTAAAAAATTTCGCATCGCCCAGTGCGTCGATGTAATCGTCGATTCTTGGTAGTGGATATACGTCCGTTTTTGTGATTGCATTGATGTCACGATAATCGATGACTGGACGCCACGTTCCGTCTTTCTTTTTTACCAGGAACATTGCTGCAGCCCACGGACTTTTGCTCGGTCGGATGACTCCGTCTCTTAGCATTTCCTCGATTTCCTGCTGCAACAACTTCCTCTGGGAATGCGGGATTCGATACGGCGATTTAGCTATCGGTTTCGAGTTTCCCGTGTCGATTTTATGTTTGACTAACGGCGTCGATGTCAGTTTTTCGTCCTTTTTTGCAAAGACTGCGTGATATTCTATCAAAAGTTCAGCAAGCTTTGCCTTCTGGCTTTCGTTCAAGGCCGGAGAATCGCTGAGGTTTTTTGCGATTTCATAAAATTTTTCTGAAATTTTTGGCGTTGATGTTTCCATATTTGCGTATTCTGTGACCGGTGAGGCTATAGCCAAGTTGTACTTTGAATGGATTTTTATTGGGCGGTCCGTTGAATTTAATACGCAAATTGGTACCCACGTTGCGTCTGCGTTGAAGATTGATCTTGCCACTGAGATCGGCTTTAAGGTTCCTCCGTCCGCGTTTTGTGACTCTATCATATAGACTTCCGATTCTGGTCTGTCTATATTGATTGATCCGGCGATGACCATTTGTGAATTTGCGGGTACGGTGACTTGTGTGATGGTTTTTACCATCAGTCTGTTTTTTTCTCGACTGGTATCTAAACCATAAAGTTTATGCTGTCCGTAGCGTGTGATGAACAGTTTCTTTCCGTAGTTGATTGTTGCATCCACTAGGTGGTGGGTTTGCATGTCCGTTCCTAGTATGAATTCTTCCGACAGTAGTCTCACTACCGAGGCTGTGATCTTGTAGCTGATGTGGTCAATTTCGAATTGGAAACAAATTGTACCAAAAGTTTCAAACGGCTCATTTATTGCTGAATAGACGACTTGTTCCGGTGTTGTCACGTCGTGGTCTACTCCGAAGCGTCTTTTTATGAAAGCCGTTGACACCAGCGTTATCTGCGCGCCCGAATCCACTAGTGACGCAACTTCTATTCCGCACACGCGTCCTCTCAATCGGACTGGTGCCCTTGGTTTGTAGTTGTACATTGGAATTTCCGTCGGGGTCAGTGTTCTGTATGACACCCTTTCATTCACCACTGTACCTTTTGTGATCGACGTTTTTCCTTTTTCGGATCCGGCGATATGTTCGTAGACCCTGGTTGTTGTGGTTACCGCAACGTTTGGTGTTTCGTCGGCTAAGTACGGGCTAATAATTGACGGTTTTTTTGTACTTTCTTGACTTGTGTTCGTCGTTTTTTCGTCATTGATTCGTTGTTCTTGACTTTGCACGGGCATGTACCACGTTGTTGGTTGTGGTTCCACTTTTGTGTTTGGGTATGCCCTGTAGTCCGACGGATCCCCTGTTCTCTCGTACACTGGGTTTTTGGTAGCCAGTTGATACCATTCCCTTGCGTGTACCACCGGGACTCTCCGTGTCATTGAATTTCTCCTGCTACTTGGTCGGTTGTATGTCGTTTGTTGCGGACGGATTCTACATTCTTCTGAGGCGTGACCGTGGAAGTTATGGAATTCGCAGTATGCTTGGCTGTCTCGTGGAAAAATTACCGCCTCATTCGTTAAGTTGAAAAACTTGCGAATTTCATTGTCGGTTCTCATTCGGCTTGTGCTGGCTTGTCTTCCAGCGGACGGACTTCGATTTCGTTTGTCGTATCTGCCTTGAAACCTTCGTTCTCCATAATTGCTCCAGTTTCTTTCTTGCGACTGTTCTCTCGATTTTCCATAAAATCTTTCCTTTGATGGTTCTCTCGCTTGGCGTTGCCAGTTCTCCCATGGTCCGCTTTGTGAATCGTTCCGTTTTCTCTGATTTCCGCTTTTTCTCTCGTATAACGGGTTTCGATCTCGATTTTGCCATTGGTGTTCCGCGTTAACATTTATTAATTCTGTTACTTGCGTAACTTTTTGTTGCGGGTCCGCAAAATTTTGATAATCCCCTTGCTGCGTAGATTCTCTTATTTTCGTTCGAGTTTCTCTACGATTTTTATTTCTTGGTCGGCTTTCTCTGGTTCTTGATGGACCTGGGCGTTCTTCTTCTTCGCTCGAATTTGGCCGTTCTTGTGCGATTATTGACAGATTTATTTCGTTTTGTCGCATTGCCAAAATTTGTTCAATTTCGTACGTTTGCACGATGAGTGATTCCCAGTGTCTCGCTGGTCCTTGAAGTTTTAGCTGAACTAACACTTCGTTTCGAATGCCCCGTAAGAATTGATCTCTGATGAAATCAAGGCGGTGCTCGTCCGTCTTATTTGGAAACGCTTGAAATGACATTTGGGCGAGTCTGTCTGCAAACAGCATACAAGACTCCCCTGCGTTTTGAACGGTTTCACCGAATTTTTGTCTTGCTAAGTCTGGCCGCATTGCATTCGAAAATCTGGCTAGCAATGACATTTTTACTTCGTTGTATATTGTTTTTTGTCGATCGCTTAGCGATTGAAATGCCCGTCTGGCTGGGCCTTCCAATAGGCTTCTTAGCAGGTTTATTTTCACCGATTCTGATTTCGTATATTCGTTTGCCAGGAATTCGAATTCTTCAAAGAAATCGATGATTGATCGCTTTGTTTCTACTCCGCTCAGTGTTCCAAAGCGTTGCACGAATCTTCTTAATAGTTTGTCGTAGTCTGGATCTTCTGCCCTTCTTGCCGGCGAGTCATCGTCTTCCTCGGAATCATCTCTCTCGAATTCTACATTCCTTCCGTGTCTTGACGTTGACGGTCGGTTTGAAGACGGATATGACCTTTGTTTTTCTTCTTCGTTCAATATGACCAACGATTCTAACTGTTTCGCTAGCGCTTCGCGAATACAGTCGTCGATGTGTTTTTTGATCAATGGGTCGTTGATGCATGTTTCGAGTTTTTCATGCAATTCTGTTTTTTGTCGATAGGACGGATATTCTGTTGGTCTTTTCAGAATGCCTGCAGGGCTTTCGTACTTTTCGTCCTGTTGGGTGATTTGTGGTTCCGGAACCTTTATATGTCCTTTCGTTTCTACTGCAAAAAACGGTTGCTGTATGAACGTTTCAGGGTTGTACACCATTCCTTTCGTTTCGTCAACAAAAAGCGGTTGTTGTTTCAACGTTTCAGGATACTGTTCCATTCCTTTCGTTTCGACAACAGAAAGCGGCTGTTGTGCTAACGTTTCAGGAGCTTGGATTATCCGTTTTGGAACCATTCTTTTTATTCGTTGTTCCGTCGTTTGTCGTGCCATGGTTGGCGTCGTCTCGTTTGAACATGCGAGCTTCACTTTATCGCCGCTCCGCGTGATGATCGTTGCTCTCGTTGGGCTGTTCTCTGTCGTTTCGTTTGACTCTTGTGACGTCGGCGATATGACGTCGTACGAGTGGTCGTTCGGTTGATCAATGATTTGATCCGTTTGTCGTTCGGTTTTTTGATATCCGTCCAGGAGTTCAAAAGCTGGTTCCGTTGGAAGTCGATCTTCCGCTTGTCGTTGCATTGCCCGGTTGTTTATGTCGTCGTCAATTGGTTGCGTTTCCGTCGGCGTTATGTTCGTCGTTGTGGTTGTGTTTTGTTGGATTCTGTCCTCCAGGTCGTATAATTCGATGAGGGTGTTGTTGTCCATTGCTTTGTCCGTGCCCGTTTGAACCTCCACTTTGTTGCAAGTCCTTGTTCCGGCCTTGCGTGACTATCGATTCACCTGAATTCTGACGTCACCGAACCTTGTCCGCGTAATACGTTCGGTTTGGTAGGGCGTGACACTTCTGTTCTCCGAACGTCCAGACGCTCTCTGATTAAAAGCAAGTCGTGACAACTCGAATTAATCGCCGAGTCCGTCCGTTTCGAGGGATCGCTAAGCGTTTCTCCCTGGCTGCGCTGCTGAATTGCGTCCGTTGCACTCTTCCCCTCTAAGTTGGCGGGTTGTCCGACACCGGGCCAATAGGTACCAACTGGAGTTTTC
>JAQFZY010002056.1:0-12961 GCA_034696285.1 Hypogastrura burkilli | reverse complement strand
TATATATAGTGAGAGATATAAATTTACGTAGTGGTAGATATTAATATAAAGAGTGATAGATATTAATATAAAAATGAAGCCCATTCTGGTTAAATAAAAGAATATTAATTTAAAAAGGGATAAATATCAATATCAGTAGTGATAAGTATTAATATCAGTAGTGATAAATGTCAATATCAGTAGTGAGAAACATCAATATCAATAGTGATAGGTATCAACATAAATAATGCTAGATTTCAATTTACATAGGATAGATATCAACATAAATAATACTAGGAACCTAAACTGAAGTCACTTAAACTCATTTTGAAGGCGTCGAGCTGTCTATAAGGCTGAAGCTAAGCCAGCCAAGAAGTCGGTTATTTTTCAAGGAATGTTGAGTAAGTCAAGAGCGTAGTTGAGATTGGTCTGGTGATCAGTGAGCTGGATGAGGTCCATACTATCCCGCTTTGCCTGGTTCTGGCTGACCAGACCAAGGAATGGTCGGATCCAATTTCATTGACAATTGAGTCCGAGCTCCGGCTGGGCCCTCAATCCTTCCTTTGTTCCAGAATTAGGAAAACTTTAAGAAGCGGCTATAAATAGGTCGGAGTGAGTGTAAGTAAGACGTCGGATTCTTTGGCTGGAAGTCTCAAGCCCAGTTCTCAATTTCTGGGCCCCCGAAACCTTTGGGACTCAGGGCTCAATGGAGACGACTTCCCATTGTCCGCCGACTCCATTGTAGCTACAGTTCATTCAATCTCTCCGGCCTCCGAGCCTGTATTGATATTGACATTTTGGGACGGTGACTCCTGTCAGCCATCCATTCAGGCCCTCTTTCAAAGCAAGGAAACTTCAAAACAGGAACTGGAACGTCGTTAGGTCCATGGGCCTAATTTATTGCAGTCTCAATCAGGGAAGGTATCTCCACCTGGTCCTCGTGCACACAAAATCCTAACATATGGGCACAGCACTAAATTTGTTCGTAGGAGCACGAGTCTACGTTGGGAAAAATTTGTTGGTATAAGTTAGGCTGAACATTTGTTGATAGTTGGTAGGTAAGGTGAAAACCAACGTTAGTAAAGTTTGTTCATAGTTAATATACACAAATCTACGTTGAGAAATTTTTTCTTGATGGATAGTTCATAGTTGGTTCATACCTACGTTGTCAAAAGCTTCTTGTCATATGGCTGGTACATACATACCTACGTTCTTGCAAATTTGTTGATAGCTTGTAGGTCCAAACCTACGTTGTTGAAACTATGTTGATCGATGGTCGGTATAAATCTACGTTGGCGAAACATCTGTTGATAGTTGGTTGGTACATACCTAAGTGCTTGAGAATTTGTTGATAGTTGATTGCTACATACCTAAGTTCTTGAAAATTTGTTGATAGTTGGGACAAGTGCAAACCCCCGTTGGCGAAGCATTTGTTGATAGTTGGTCCAAGT
This sequence comes from Hypogastrura burkilli, assembly GCA_034696285.1. Lineage (NCBI taxonomy): Eukaryota > Metazoa > Arthropoda > Collembola > Poduromorpha > Hypogastruridae > Hypogastrura > Hypogastrura burkilli. The sequence continues at coordinate 11,531 of JAQFZY010002056.1, read as the reverse complement.
GCAAACCTACGTTGGCGAAAGATTTGTTGATAGTTGATAGGTACATAGCTAAGTTCTTCAAAATTTGTTGATGGTTGGTACAAGCACGAACCTACGTTGGCGAAAGATTTGTTGATAGTTGATTGGTACATACCTAAGTTCTTGAAAATGTTTTGATAGTTGATACCTACAAGCCTAGTTTGGCAAAACTTTGTAGGTACTTACTTAGTATGCACAAGTCTACGTTCCTGGTGAAAGTTTGTTGTTAGTAAATACTTCTTTCTGCTTGGGAACAAAATTCAAAATATCAAAGTCGGAACGAATCTTGGTCGGATGAAATTTGTTGATAATTGGGCCCTTGGTAAGAATCTACGTGGGCAAAATTTTGTTTGTTAGTGAAAATTTCATGATAGTTGCATGTAGTTCGAATAGATATTTAGGCTTCGGAGGAAAAATGGTATTAGTTGGTGCAACCCTAAATTTGTTGATTCCGTGGCGTCCCCACTTCTGATCTTCCTGGCCTCTTCGGCTGAATAGTTTAGGAGGTGACCCCTACAACGGCCTGTTCCTATTTTTTTGTGACCCTATTTCCTCATAAATAATAAGAATTTGTATAGTTCCCGGAATTCCGGGAGCCTTCTATTTACATTGGGCCACTTGGTCAGCTCCTCGGCTCCTGCCTCATAATTCAAAGGTTGTCCCTCCTGCCGGGAGCCCAGGCCTCAAGAAACACCTTTGTCCAAAAGAGTCCCATAAATTAGGCCGTCCGGCTCCCTCTTTATTTTGATAAGGGGCCAGGACCCTGCCTGCCTAATGTTATCATTCCGCCCCCCTTTCATCTTCCTAGCGGAAAGATAATTAGGCCTTTTAGGAGGCCGGCGGGAAACTTGGCCTTTGGATTCTGGATTTCGAGGGACTCAAAAGCCCGAAAAGGGTTCAGAGCTCAATTCCCGGCTGACGGGGGAAAAAGAAGCCTCCTTCATATTTTCACCTTGATGCACCATTAATTGGATTCGGGGCCTCCCTGAAACAAAGTTTTGAAAGGGGAAGGTATCAACGTTGCAGGGGCTTCAAGGCCTATGAGCGGGAGCTTTATTGTTATGGGCTCCTGCTTGGATATCCGCCGGCAGCAGGCCCGGAGTTTGGGGAACTTACTCTTACGGGTAGGGCCGGGGTAGGGTGAGGTGGGGTAAGGCCGGAAATAGGCTTAAAACGAATATAGGCTTTTGAAAGCGTTACTTTAAATGCATTCAGCGTAGGAAAATTAATTTTTGAACTATAACTTTACTCAAATATAAGCTAGATTGGCTCAGAAACATGAAACTAATCAAGCTGAGTTAATCCTTACAAGTAACCTAACCTAACCTAAGTTAATCTACGCTAGAAATTAACCTAACCCAATTCAATTTGGTTTGAACTATTGACTCTGGAAACTAAACCAAGTGCAGACTTATTTACATATCTTAAAAAGTAAGCTAGGCTAAGCTAATTTACCCTAAAAAGTAACCTAGTCTAGACTCATTTACCCTAAAAAGTAATCTCACCTTACTCAATATACCCCAAGCTCTAAGAAAGTAACCTAAACTAACTTAATATATCTTAAAATGTAACCTAACTTAAATTATTTAGCCTAAAAAGTAACATAATCCAAATTATTTACCCTAAAAATTAACATAATCCAATTTATTTATCCTGAACCTAACCCAATTTATTGACCCAGAAGAGTAGCCTAACCCAATTTATTGACCCAGAAGAGTAGCCTAACACAGTTTATTGATTAACCTAACCTGGCCTCATTTACTCTAAAATCAGTACCTAACCTAACCTAGCCGTATTTGCCTTAAAATCAGTAACCTTACGTTACCTTGTTTACTCTCAACTGAGTAACCACACCTTATTTGCGATAAAATGAGTAACCACACCTTATTTGCGATAAAAGGGGTACCCACACCTTACTTACGCTAAAATGAGTTACCAAACCGTATTTACGCTTTATATTTGACTCTATATATGTAAAATATACCTATTTTCCTGGGAGCCTCCTACAGAAAGAATAGTTCCTTTTCCGGGGTCATGCCCGCGCCTGGATTTAAATTCCATGGCCTTCCGATGGGCACTTGACACGTTGGGCCTATTCCTTGAAGTCCGTGGGCATATTGTCCATTAGGTGGAGTCCTTGGGTGGGAAGGTAGGAAGTGCGGATAATTATCGGAGCCTAATCTAATGAAGGAAAGATGCAAAACGAAAGCCGGAACTTCCCTCCTGGGCCCAGCATCCCCCCGTCTGTCGAGTCTGGAACAGGCTAGAAGAGAGACTCTTTGTGTCTTATGACTATGACGATGACCCCCTCTTCCGCCCATAGATCACCTTCTCTTTATTCTAATTCAGGGCCTCACACCCCTTCATCCCTCCCCGGCCCCACCATAAACTATCCTGGCCGACCCGAACATACTCCGGCCGATAAACAGGAAATGGACAGTATTTAGGTTAGATGCTCTGTAATAAATTAGGTTACATTTGATTTACTCCACAAAGTTAGGTTAGGTTCGCTTTAGAAAGTTGGGTTTGCTCCGGAAAGTTAGGTTAGGTTTACGTTAGGGTAGGTTTGTACCACAAATTTTGGTTTGGTTATTGTAGGACTAGATCAACTTAAGGTAAGCTAGATTTGCTGTACAAAATTAGATTAGGCTAGATTTTTTGTACAAATTTAGAGTAGGTCAGGTTTCCTGTACAAGGTTAGGTTTGAATTTCTCTGCAAAATTAGGATGGCATAGGTTTGCTCTGCAAAGTTAGGTTAGCTTAGATTTGCTCTAAAAAGTCCGGTTAGCTTAACTTTTCTTTTTAAAATTTGGTTAGGTTAGCTTTGCTGTACAAAGTTTGTTTAGGTTAGGTTCTGTAAGTACAAGTTTAGGTAAGGTTAGGGTTCTGTTGGTACAAAATTAGGTTAGGTTCTGTAGGTACAAGTTTAGTTTAGGTTAGGTTCTTTAGGTACAAGTTTAGGTTAGGTTAGGTACTGTTAGTACAAGGTTAGGTTAGGTTATGTTCTGTAGGTAAAAGTTTAGGTTAGGTTAGGTTCTGTTGGTACAAGGTTAGTTTTGGTTAGGTTCTGTAGGTAAAAGTTTAGGTTAGGTTAGGTGCTGTAGGTACAAGGTTAGGTTCGGTTCTGTAGGTACAAGGTTAAGTTTGGTTCTGTAGGTACAAGGTTATGTTAGGTACAGTAGGTACATGATTAGGCTAGGTTAGATTCAGTTGGTACAAGGTTTAGATTAGGTTATGTAGGTACAAGCTTAGGTTCTGTAGGTACAAGGTAAGGTTCTGTAGGTACAAGGTTAGGTTCTGTAGGTACAAGGTTAGGTTCTGTAGGTAAAAGGTTAGGTTAGGTACGGTAGGTACATGATTAGGTTAGGTTAGGTACGGTAGGTACATGATTAGGTTAGGTTAGGTACGGTAGGTACATGATTAGGTTAGGTTAGGTACGGTAGGTACATGATTAGGTTAGGTTAGATTCTGTTGGTACAAGGTTTAGATTAGGTTATGTAGGTACAAGGTTAGGTTCTGTAGGTACAAGGTTAAGTTAGGTACAGTAGGTACATGATTAGGTTAGGTTAGATTCTGTTGGTACAAGGTTTAGATTAGGTTCTGTAGGTACAAGGTTAGGTTAGGTTCTGTAGGTACAAGGTTAGGTTCTGTAGGTACAATGTTAGGTTAGGTTTGCTGTACAAGGTTAGGTTAGGTTAGAATTTTTCTGCAAAATTAGGATAGCTTTGGTTTGGCCACCAAAGTCAGGTTAGGTTAGATTTCCTCTACAAAATTAGGATGGGTTAGGTTTGCTCTATAAAGTTAGGTCCGGTCGTGCAGCCAGGTTGCCGTGAGCGGGAAGGGTGCAGAGCTCTGACTCCTGGACGCCTGGATCCCTTGCCCCGGCCCCTCCGAACCCGCCCCCGCATTAGTTGTGCTCCGGAATATAGAGTTCCTGATTTACGACACCCGGACCCGCTCTGCATAATTTCCACAATTTCCGATTCCTTCCCATCCGGGCCCAAATCCGAACCTGAAGTTCAAGGGAAGGAAATGAAGTAGTTACCCGTTGGTGGGTCCAATGAATACGAATTCATCCGAGGCCCAGAACCTTGAATCCTCCGCTAAGGCTCTATTCCGGCCTCATAATCCTAATCATAATAAATGATTGGGGTCCGGAGTCAATGGTAAACAGAATGACAGGAGTAGTAGGAGGGTGGGCAGGCTAGCGTAGAAATTCCCGTAGAAATGATCCCCCCCTAAATCGTCTTAGTAGGGGATGAATTGTACGTATATTAACAAAATCATAGGGCCGGGAGCTCAAGGTATGCATTTCAAGTAGGCTTGTATCTCCGGGGCCGAGGGATCAAAACTCAGGCCTATCAAATCAAGTGGAGAGTGCAGACAGGCGGACCAGAAGGACCTAAATGCATTATGCATCCACTATTAGGCTCTCCTCTGTTGACGTAGTTACTCTCTATCTGATCTATATGGCCCAAAGTTATGATTCTGCCGAAAGTGGCCTAAAAGGGCTGGATCAGGTTTCGGGAAGGATGAGTCATCGCGGAAGTTTTGAAATTAAATAATATACAAAAATACGGATTTCTGGGGGACAATTAAATGGTGGCATAACGTAAGAAAATGGGGAACTTACCTTAAACTTAGCTAGTCGAATGTAGCATGAAGGAATAAGTAAGCTTAACTAGGCGAATATAGCATAGGTAATGTGTAACCTAAAGTACCTAACTGAATATAGCTGGATGTAACCTAAAGTTACTGAATCGTGCATAATTTATGCTAGAGCAACGGAATAGGGCATAATGTGCATAAGCCCTAAAAAGCGGAAATGTAGCCTAAGGTAACAGGTAACTTAACCTTATGCAGTATATACTAAAGTAACTTAACCTAACGTAATCTAGTCTAAGGTAACAGGTAACCTAACCTAACGTAATCTAGCCTAAGGTAACAGGTAACCTAACCTAACGTAATCTAGTCTAAGGTAACAGGTAACCTAACCTAACGGGATCTAGTCTAAGGTAACACGTAACCGAACCTAACGTAATCGAGCCTAACGTAACAGGTAACCTATCCTAAAATCACCTAAAATAACGTAATCTAGCCTAAGGTAATAGGTAACCTAACCCAAATTAAAGTGACTTAACCTAACGTAATCTAACCTAAGGAAACGCATCATGTAACCTAAACTAACGTAATCTATCCTAAAGTGACCTTACCTACTAGCCTAATGTAAAAAGTAACCTATCCTAACGTTATCTATCCTAAACTGACCTTACATACTAGCCTAATGTAACGAGTAACCTGTCCTATCGTAATCTATCCTAAAGTCACCTTACCTACTAGCCTAATGTAACAAGTAACCAAACTAAAAATACTCTTAGCTTCTGAGCAATGGAAATGTTTTTTTTTTTTTTGCGGAATCAGTATTTTGGAGCCAGTAGTAAATTTTTTTATTAGCCTAAATAGTTAATTTTCGACTTTCAGACAAGGCCTCAGAGCTCCCAGTACACAGTTGTAAGCAAGGAGAAGAGCAGGTTTCATATGCTGATTGACAGCTTTTAGGGCTCTATGCTTCATACATCATATAGGCCCCTTTACTTTCTTTCGCATAAACGTGGACACTATGAGTCCCTTCTGGCAGTAAATTAGGCCGAGGGATTTCCTCGAGTCATCAGAAGCCCGGCTCGTCCCTAAGCTCAGCTCCGCTCGTTCCTTTATTTATTTGCATTTAGAAAAGCTTCCCAAATGAGGCCCCGACTATAAGCAATAGAAATGGCTTAGAGGGAAGGACAGGGACAAATTGGAAATCAAGGCATAATGATAAGGATTCTGAGTCCCAGGATCAAATGTCCTAAGCACCACTTTCGCCCATATTTCCCGTTACTTTCTCCCCCCTTTTACTCGAAAATCCATCTCCATTATTCGAAAAAAGGCGTATTAGACAGTACTGGCCGATTCATTCCAATTTGGCCCAGAACAAAATATCCAAATGAGGAACTATGGATTCTATGTATAATATGTCAACTATATATTTTTTAGGTCAGAAATAAAGATTGTATACTTAGGTATAGACCGAGATTAGGTTAAGTGATGTGAGGTTACTTTAGATCAGATTTGGTTAGGTTAAGTTACTTTTTATTTTAGTCCAGATTAAGTTAAGTTAGGTTACTTTAGACTCAATTTGTGTTAGCTTAGGTTACTTTTACTTTAGTCCAGATTAAGTCCAGTTAGGTTACTTTAGACAAAAAGTTGGTTAGGTTAAGTTACTTTCGGCCAAATTTGGTCAAGTTAGGTTTCTTTAGGCTAAATTTGGTTAGGTTAGGTTACTTTCGGCCAGATTTGGTCAAGTTAGGTTAATTTAGGCTAAATTTGGTTAGGTTAGGTTAAATTCGGTAACATTTAGTCAATGTAGGTTAATTTAGGCTAAACTTGGTTATGTTAGGTTAGTTTTTTTTTTTACTTTGGGCCAGATTTGGTCGAGTTAGGTTACTTAAGGCTAAATTTTGTTAGGTTAGGTAACTTCCGGCAAGATTTGGTCAAGTTAGGTTACTTAAGGCTAAATTTGGTTAAGTTAGGTTACTTTGGAGATTTGGTCAAGTTAGGTTAACTTAGGCTAAATTTCGTTAGGTCAGGTTACTTTTTTTTACTTTAGGCCTGATTTGATCAGGTTAGATTACTTTAGTCTAAATTTGGTTAGGTTAGATTACCTTTTACTTTAGGCCAGATTTGGTCAAGTTACGTTACTTTAGGCTAAATTTGGCCAGGGAAGGTTACTTTAGCTTAAGTTCGGTTACGTTTATTACTTAAGCTTAGGTTCGGTTACGTTTATTACTTCATCTTAGATTTGATTAGGTTAGGTTACTTAAAGTCAGATATGATTAGGTTAGGTTAGTTTAAGTTATATTCGGTTAGGTTATCATATAAAAGAAAAAAAAAAGACTTTAGTCCAAAGCCAAATATCCTACATTTTGGACACAAGTTTCTCTATCGGTCACTACGAGATTCATAGCCGCAGGCAACTTCCTTACTTCAGTCAAATTCTTTGGCGCTCTTCTAAGTTAGCTCATTTCCATACTCTACTTTGGATTCTAGTCCAAAATCTATATTTCCGACCTGGCACAAAACACGTAGACTCCGCCTGGTTGGGCCGTTCCAGGAATTAGCGGAAGAGAGCTATTGTGATCCTGACAGAGGCTCCGGTTCCGGGTTCTTCTATAGCCTCTCGGCCTCCCGTATGCTCCCATTGAGCCCGGGAGAGACAACTGAACGAATTGCTCGCATTATCAACAAGATTAATTCCAACGATTGTTTTCTCGACTCCCGGCTCCGGCCCAAGGCTTAGGCCAGCTCCAAGCCCTTCCCTGCACTGTATCTCCGAACCTTTGGGCAGAGAGCTAGAACGAACGTGAATATTTGTGCGGAAGCGGAGGGCCTCTCGCTCGGCTTGATTTTGATTCCGAGGGAACCCCAGCATCTGTCTTCATCTTAGAGCCCCGGAACCCGCCCCCTGCCCGGCCAAACGGGCCAGAAAAGGAGGGATACAGGAATATGCTAATTTGGACTTAACGGGGAATTAGGAGCGGAATAATAAGGCAGGCTCATCGGCAGGCTCATGATTATGAATTTCCTTGTTTTTCCAGGAGACTCCCAGCCATGACTTGGACTTACTAAGGGATCCCTCAACTGAAAGGTAAGCAGGCAGGATCGTATAATATCGTATAATAAGGGACCATGGTCCCTCTACAAAAATACAAGGAGCTAGAATTCAAAAATTCCCATGCTAAGTCAATTTACTTGGGTTACTTTCCATACTTGCTTTCGGGCTGAAAGCTATATTTTTTACATATTGGGACGGGCATTAAGTGAAATGCCTAAATGATGCGATAACAGAATATTTTTGCGGGAGTTTCAATGTTTGGAAGAGGATTTTAAATTTAAATGAATACATCGCAGGAATTAGACTCCTCCCGTACACTTTTAAGTTTACTATCTAATAGTATTTATAATTATTTAATATCTAGATTGGATTCGTTTCCATGCTTCCTTTTGGGCTGAAACCAATATTGTTTTGACTGGCATTAAATACAAGCCTAAAAGATGCCATTCGAAATCTCTTTGCAGCCTTTGGGAGCGGTAATTTTAAATTTTGCGGGGGGAATTTTAAAGTAAAATTATTTTTTCACATTTAGATTGGGATAATTTCTATACTTTCTTTTGGGTTGAAACCAATATTATTTTGACTAGCATTTAATACAAGCTTAAATGATGCCAGATTCCAGAATCTCTTTGGAACCTTTGGAAGCGGGAATTTCAAAGTTTGGCGGAGGATTTAAATTAAAAATTGGTCACAGGAATTTGACTAATCTCGTACATATCTATATTTTTGTACATATAGATTTGGTTCATTTCCATACTTTATTTTGTGCTGAAACTAATATTTTTTAGAACTAACATTAAATACAAGCCTAAATAATACCATTCGATATCTCTTTAGAGCCTTTGGAAGCGGAAATTTCAAATGTTGGCGGAGGATTTAAATTAGGAATAGATCGCAGGAATTAGACTCATCTCGTACATATGTGCGTTTTTTTTATATCTAGCTTTGGTTCATTCCCATACTTTCATTTGGGCTGAAACCAATATTTTTTGGACTAGAATTAAGTACAAGCCTAAAAGGTGCCATTCCAAATATCTTCAGAGCTTTTGGAAGCGGGAATTTCAAATTTTTGTAGGGGAATTTTAACTTAAAATTATTTTTTCGGATTTAGATTGTATTATTTTCAATATTTTATTTTGGGCTGAAACCAGTATTTTTTAGAACTAACATTAAATACAAGCCTAAAGGATGCCATTCCAAAATCTCTTCAGAACCTTCGGGAGCGGGAATTTTAAATGTTGGCTGAGGATTTAAATTCAAAATACATGGCAGGAATTAGACTCTCGTATATAAATGCACCATAGATCCAGATTGGACTCATTTCCATACTCTTTGGTGCTAAAATCTACATTTCTTGGGATCTTTTTTACCCTTATCAGGGAGCCGGGGTTAGGAAACACTTGTTTTCCCCATCCGCCCATAACTCCTCCGAAGCTCCATGTCCAATCTTATCATCTTGGCCAGATTTCATTTGGAGGGAGAACTAGAACTACAAGAAAGTTGTCCTTTTTACAAAGTTGGGACCGAGAGGGGAGATAGGGGATAATAAAAGGGCCATACGTTCTTCCCGTTCCAGCTAATTATGCATTCATGCATGTGTTCTATGTTCCAGAAGGACCAGTTCCAGCCCATGTAGTAGTACATATATATGTAGTAGTAGAAAACCTCAATCCTATTTTTTCTCCTTTTGACATCTTTAGTACGTCTTTCCGCTCCTTATCTCATCCGCCTCAAAATAGCGAAGCCTAGAACCTTACCAGCTCTCCATTCCAGCTAAAAACAAGTCTGGGACCCTTCTTAGGCACCCAAAATGGAATTATATAGAGTTCTGGAGAAAGTCCCGCTAAAGCTGTCCCGGGCTAAATGCTTCCGCTTCAAAGTATGGGCTTCCGTGATCTTATTAGGCTCCTCCACTTGACTCGATCATTTGCGTACTTTTTTCCGCTAAGGCCTTTATTTCTTTGGAAATATAGCATAAAAGTTTCGAATTGAAAAAAGAGGAATCTTTAAATGATTACCAAGTAATTCCAAATCTCCCACCAATTCAATTAGCTTTCCTCGCCAGTCTTGAAATATTTCGAATTCTTGCGTTTTAATTCCGTTAATTGTTCTAAAATAAATCATATTTTGCCTATAGTAAGTTTGAAAAGATTTGTGAGTAATTTGAGGTAATTGGTGAGGAGATCTGTTTAAATTGGTGAGAGATTTCGAATTACTTGGTGATGATTTAAATCCTTAAAAACCACATTTTTTTTATAGCATTAAATAGGCCACTAGCCTAAATCCTGCCATCTGCCCTTGGGAGCCCGACGGATTCAAATGTTTGGCGAGTTCCTTTAAATTCGAGCCCCAGGCAGGATTTAGTCTCTATATCAGGGCTGGAAAAAACGTTTTTTTGAAAGAACAAGAAAACGGCAGTTTTTTACTGTTTAAAACATGTTTTCTTTATAAAATTTGTATAGGAAAATTTTTTTTAATACCAATCAAAAAAACTGCTTTTTATTGTTTAAAACTTGTTTTTTATAAACAAAAAAACGTTTTTAATAAACAAAAAAACGGTTTTTATAAGCAAAAAAATGTTTTTTTTTAAATAAAAAACAAAAATAAGTTTGTTATTGTTTTAAACGGGTTTTTCTAAAGATAGAAAACGGTTTTTTATAGTTTAAAATGTGTTTTTAATTAAAAAAAAACGTTTTATTTTAAATGAAAAACAAACAAACTGTTTTTATTTCTTTAAACAAGTTTTATTTTTTTTTAAAGAAGCTTTTTTTTTTAAATGCTTTGAAATAATTTTTTTTTATTAAATAAAACCGTGTTTTAAAAATGTTTTAAATCATTGTTTTAAAATATGTCAAGCCTGCTCTATATAGAGTATATTTGGGGGTTTTGGAGAAAAGTGACATGTGTGGAGTAAAGCGGGAACTCGGGCTCGGTGTTAGAGGTCGATAGGCGGGCGGGTTCTGGGCAGCTATAGAGTGCATAGGTGCGGTTCCCTGGAGGGAACCGAGACAATTGGCGTAAGCACACATGGATCCTTATTGTTTTGGTAGGGAGAGTGCTGGTTTGGGGAAGGGAAGACCTAAAAATGTAATTCAAGTTGAAGTTGAAGAGGGACCTAAATCTTGTTTCCCTTCCGCCTTCCGCCTACCTACTGGCTAACCTCAGACAAGATAACAGAGCTTAAGGACTCAGGATCCCAAATTCTGCATTTATCTTCCGGCCCCGGCCTACGACTAGCTACCATCCATTGTCTCACAAGGAAAAGTTTTGGGGAGGGGGAACCTTATGCTCCGCAGATCTCTCTCAGGCGGCGGATTAGGGAATTCAGATCTGGGCATGGCCTACGAAATCGGGGGAAGTAGTGCCGATATATACAACATATATATGTATATATATATATATAAATAATATTTTACATATATATGTATATAAAATAACATATTTTTTTCGCTGATTTTCATATTTTACTTTGGATAACATTTATATTAAGAAAAGACAAGAATGCTTGTTATACAAGTTTGTTATTCATGTTATGCATGATTAGTTAGGTTAGGTTTTGGTTATTTATGTTACCTTCGGTGTTGGGTTAGATTGGAGTTATATTAGGTTAGGTTAAGTTTGGTTTGGCTTAGGGTTATTTATGTTAACTTTGGTTTTGGGTTAGATTTGAGTTATATTAGGTTAGGTTAAGTTTGGTTTGGCTTAGGGTTATTTATGTTAACTTTGGTTTTGGGTTAGATTTGAGTTATATTAGGTTAGGTTAAGTTTGGTTTGGCTTAGGCTTATTTATGTTAACTTTGGTTTTGGGTTAGATTTGAGTTATATTAGGTTAGGTTAAGTTTGGTTTGGCTTAGGCTTA
>JAQFZY010002055.1:0-12966 GCA_034696285.1 Hypogastrura burkilli | reverse complement strand
TTGGCCGGATGGACAGGGCCCAAGGAAACCAAGGTTGGCCGGATGGACAGGGCCCAAGGAAACCAAGGTTGGCCGGACGGGCCCGGCCCATGAAAACCAAGCTTGGCCGGGACCCAAGGTTGGCCGAATGGGCCAAGCTTGGCTGAGAGGCCAAGCTTGGCCGGACGGGCCGACCCGGCCGGGAAATAAACTACGAAACAAAACTTGTCTTTTTCTCGGCTAAACTAAAGAGACCCAACACAGACGGGTAAGCAAAAAGACTGAGGTACAGGAAAAAGCCTACAACCGGGAACTCTTACATTCCGGATTGAAGTGAAGTCACTATTTAATTTTTCGAATATTTAGATTTAAAATTTACACGTCCGGTTTAGAATTAGCACTAGGTTCTAGAGAGGTTCCCGGAGAGCTACGGATAAAGACTAACTGGAAAACAGAATTTTCAGCCGAATAAAAGTAGATTCCTTAATTAGGCAATTAGTAATCTACTTATATAAGGCGGTCTTTAAATAGCGCGGAATTCGCACTTTTTTTTAAGGTAATATTCATATTCATAACCTATATCTCCCCTTCCTTCCCATGTAAGTAATACATGGGAATTAATCGGAGGAGCCGGTCAATAAAAATGCAATGAATGGGATGAGCTGTCAAAGCAGCTCAGCCCTAATTAACCGGCTCTCCTTGAGGAGATGTAGGCATTACATTAGTACCGGGCCCATAGGCAGGGTAGCCGGATAATAGTGTTGGTCTGTGAATCGGCATCACAGCTATAGTACGTGTGGGTATTGTATTATCATATAATATATGTATATATGGGTTAGGCCCGTACTGTAATGGGTAAAGCCCGTACCTACGTTACACCGGATGCCGCCGGTGCAAGTCATAATGTACTTTTACTTCTCTTCGGCCCAATGTGCAAGGTGGTGGTTTGAGTGTTGAAATAATATTTTCCTTTTGCGCGGTAAGTCGTAGCAAAGGAGCCTGATGCCGCCAGTGGAAGTATTAACGCACTGTAACTTATTTTGGGGCCGATGTGCAAGGTGGTGTTTTTGAGTATTGAAAGAATAATTTCCTTTTTCGCGGTAAGGTGTAGCAAAGGAGCCGGATGCAAAACGCAATATGCACATTAAAAGCTCTGTCTGACGGTTTTATTCGTTCTGTAATTTGTCGGTAACAGAATTGGGACGGACTAATGAATGAAGTAATATAAGTCAGGCCCACGCAAAGGTATAAAAAGAGAACGTAATATCTGCATATTGAATTTTAATGACACACTCGCAGGTACGATGGAAATGCCCATAAAATCTTATTGTTAGTTACAAAATCCAATGATACGGGCCAGAACTAAGTTCCTAAGATGAATTGTCATAGAAAGACACGATAAATATTCAATCAATCAATCAATTTATTTTATTTGACATGGCTTACGCCCAATCAGTAAACGCGAATAGTGTGATCAATTGTTAATACAAGGCGCGATAAATATTGTATGAAGTAAAAAGTCAGTGGCATCGCAAGCGGAATTGGGCAAATTCGTAAATAAGTCATTTAAAAAAAAAAATTTATACAGGCCCTATAATCGCTCCACTCACTCCCTGAAAAGCCGTTCACTTTCCACGTCGACGTACTCAATTCAGGGACGTTCTTGTAAAAAGTCGTTGTGCTAAAAGTGAGAATCACAAGATGGGGATCGTCCTAGCATTTAAGAGGTTCTTTTCTCACATGAAGCCGCGCTATGAGAATGAGTCCCTTTGGGAAACATTCAAAACGTGTAAAAGTGGATCCAATAAATTACAAGGACAACATATACTCCCTTGCAAAACTGGACGGGTTCAGTCTGATTCTTATTCCCCAAGCCAAAAAACAACATTTATCAAAATTGGAATTACCAGGACTGCCTGACAGCATTTCATGTTTTGTGGTTGATAAGACAGACAGGAAATCGCAAGGTGAAGTTCATTTTAGAAGCGGAATATTTTTCCGGAACGCAGACTTCTTGCAGAAGAGGTTTTCATTTTTTTCATGCAGTGGAATTACTACTTTCTGGTATAAAACTCTAATATTATATCCTCATGCGACTGCATTTTGCGATTCAGATGCAAAAGTTGTATCAACTGGAACGGAATTACTATTCAAGCCAATGTCCCTTGAGATCGTGATCGCAGCATCAATGCGATCAGCCCTGCATCTTGTATTTATTTTGTTGGGATGCCTGTACGCTGTATCGCTTCTGATCCTCCTCCTAGAAATTGCTGCCAAATCTTTAATAGTTTGATATGTCATAAATCGATTTCTGGATAAATAGTACTTGCACTAGGTTAATATAGAATTGTACTTTTGTTTGACTTGTACTTATAATTTTGAAAAAAATTGGATATTAGATATTACCCAAAGAAAACATGAAAACATCCGGTATTATGACTTGACATCGTACATTTACATTTACTCGTTTGCTTATTTTGTCTTGGGTGAAGTACGAATCTTACACACCAAGTGTTGTTTTAGTTTTAGTCAACGATCTAAGCGTCTATCGTATGTACCATTCCGCAAATAATTCAATGTATAGTTGTAACAATAAACAAGCACAGAACATTACGTAAATTGTAGCCATTAGGTAATATTACAGTAATTCATTATATTCTCTTTTTAATTATATTATAAAAATTAAACGGGTTGTATTTAATATTAATACTGTATAAAAACTTAAATTGCAGCATATACAGTACTTAATAAGTTTCTAGTAATCACTGATAAAGCTAATATTCAGTGGAATAAAATGATTTCTTTGTTGTCCAAATCCTAATCTAACATAATTCAATTTAACGACATCAACTTTGTTATGGCCTAGTATATTTACATCCTTAAAAAATTATGCAAAAAGGATCATTTTTTTATGTGACGGTATTATCAAGTCCAAATCAATAAGATCTCACTGAATGGCATACTGGCTGAGCTCATCTTTGAGCCGATCCAGGTAAGTGGGATCCGGGTAGCCATAAACGCCTACGCCGCCTTGCGGGCTCGTCTTGTGGTGAATGTTCCAGACCAGGACATCTGACTGGCCAGTCGTCAGGCTTGTCCCAATAGTGAAGACGAGTCGGCGATCCCAGGCGATGTCCAGAAGAGCCAGGAGCCGTTTCCCTTCAGGCGAGTCCGGCAGGTAGCCAGTCCGGTTCAGGCTGTACTTCCCCTGGCTCACCAAGTAGTTGACTGCAATTGTGCCATAGGTCTCATATCCTGGTAGGTTCATGGCTATGACCCTAGTGACCATCTGACCATCTGGACAAGTCCCAAACTCGGTCCCTGACACGGCCATGCAGAAGGGACACTTGACAAAGGCCAAGGCCTGTCCACTCATCGTCTTCCCTGTCTTCCCAATCCGGAACCGGCACTGAGCACATAGCTTGTGAGAGCAGCTCAGGACGTTCCAATCAGTGGTTTGATTGCAGCAAATTGGGCACTCTTCTGCCTTGGCAACGGAAAGCGGACTTTGGCTCGAATTACATAATGTTGTTATGGAACTCAGATCAGTCAACTTCCGCAGCTTTGGTTCTGGTGGTCCAGTCAGCTTGAGGTCACTATTGGACTGCGACTGGGAAGACGTTAGAGCTGAAATATTCTTATTAAGGGCTGATGTTGAGGCTGAAGCTTCAGGAACTTTTTGATCGCTCCCAGTATCAAAGGCTTGAGGTACTGAGACGGTATTTTCAGGTGCTGGACCGTCCATGCTCTTAAAGAGCGTCTGCGCAAAGAAGGGCCATCGGCCGGCTTCATTTGGGCACAGAATTGGTGTCGGACTTTGAGGTGGTGTCCAAGCGAATGGTGGGAGGCGCTCACGTGAGAATGTGTACGTGTCTCCCTGTGCAGCGGGCGGGATAATAGGATTTGCTTTAGCGTAGTGAATGCAGTACAGTGGAACGCACTGATGTCGGTTGTATATGACAAACTCGTTCACTGAAGCCGGGCGACCCACGATGGAGTCAAAGAAGAGGTCTGTGTGATTCCTTCGCTGTCTTGGGGCTTTTTCGGGCTCCCGCACGAACATCTGCGAAATTTGAATAATACGTCAATTAGATCAGACTATTCACATTGATCAGTAATCACGGTCACAAGTGATAAGGCTAAATTGAATTTACTGGATAGTATAATTCAAGTATTCAATGCTAACAGTTTCTGATCCCTTCGGGTCATTTCTGTGCAAAGGTACAAAGGCCCTGTTAGGTTAGGTTACTTTACCCACCTGGAAATTAGATAAGGACCTTTGAAGTGTAGACTGGAATTGGACGAATTAACTTTCAGATTGAGTCAGAGTACCAAACCCAGCGTCGCTTTGTTCAATTGCGTTCTATCAGGCTGGTTTTAATAAGACTGTGATTTAATGCTATATTTATGTAGTATTTGACAACAATCTGTGATTTACTAGAATTTATGTAATTTAATAGGTCACTGTGCTTAAATCAGGTTAGTGGAGTTTGTAGAATTATGTGAGTAAGTAGTGGAATTTAATAGAATTCTGTGATTTAATCGGATTAGTGGAGTTGATAATTTATCCCACTTCTAGAATAAATTGAAAGTAGAACTACAGTTTGGTTAGATTTAATGACGTGGGATCTGAACCGTGGATCCCACTAAATCACAGTAATTTCTATTAAATTCCTTCAAACAACACTACACAGATCATATATAAGTAAGTGTTTAAAAGTTACTGGAAAACATCGTAGGTCCAATTTATGGATAGTTCTGAGCTCGGGCTCTGCATTTAGTATTTAGGAATATCAACATTTATATTAAGTTTCCTCAATCTATTTATTGAAAGAAGTGATTAGAGAACTTGATGTTGCGGACGTACCTTTTTGTTAACAATATGATCCACCGAATAGCAGTCTCCGAGAAGGACTGCAAAGACCAGAAGTGCCCCATTGGAATCGTATGCGACTGCCTTGAGCGGGTCGTCCGTGAAGTAGATCCCACGTCCGAGGAGGCCCATGCCTCGTCCCAGTCGCTCATCCAGTCCCTGACTCAGGACCATGTCCACGTTCCCCCGAGTACAATGGAATAGCAATGCAACATTATCTGCATAGCTCGGAATGCCCGGGGCTAGGTCATAGTTAAAGGAGACGTGGGCCTGTTCCTGGAGTTCCGAGTCAGTCAGGCCCAAGCCGCTTAGCAGAGCAAGGTCGTTTGTTTTAGAGCTCATCAGCTCCCTCCGTTTATTTACAAACTGCTTCCAGAGGGAACAGTTGACCAGGCGCTCCATGACAACGGGCACCAGAGACGGGGCAGACCGGAGCAAGGAGCTCAGAGTCTGGTACTCACGGCTACTTGGAATAACGGGGATCCGAGTGAAGGGGCTTAGAGCATGGATGGCCGTCTGCCATGATTTGGACCAGTTAGGCGGGGTCGGAGGGCAGGGGTCCAGGGTCACAGGTTCAGGTAGAATTCGAGCGGCTAAGGTGGAACAACGGAGTAACAAAAAAAGTAAGTAAAAATATTTGATAATTGAGAAATATAATATTTACTAGCAAGAAGCCCGTTCTACCAACGGGAGTTTAGTCGACGTCATATCCTTAATTGCATCCCTATTATAGAGCCGTCTACATTATTTCATTTCAAACTTTCCTTAGTTGATTTCCCATTTCCGGGATATGTACCCATTCAAGTTGCTTCTACATAACATCCTTCAGTATATTTATATATAGTTCAAACTGTTTATTCTTCATTCTCCACTTTCCATTTACCTACGCGTAGAAGTGTCCACCTTTTGTTTCAACTAATTCTGTAATTCCGTTTTTCACCCGTTTTGAACCTAATTTCATATCCAACACAGACCACATTCTTTTCTTTTCTACCCGTTTCTACCCTAATTTCATATTCAACACAGACCCAATTCTTCTCTTCTACTCGTTTCTACATTTATATCGTATCCATCGCAGACCCCATTATTACCATGTTAACACAGTAAATACAGTTATGTATTCGCTTTGTCCGCCGTCCCAATGTCACCTCTGCCTTGCGCTCACATTTAGTCTGAGTTCAATATATATATATATATATGTATATAAACTTAGATCACGCTTAGCGAAATCCTAACTTTATACAACGTCTCACACGTTATGAGTTCAAACCTGATGAAATAAAATATTGGACATGGCTCTTGTCACCGGTCTGGACTAAACGTTAAATTATTTCATCAGTTGACTTTTTTATATATGATTAAAACATTTTTAAACCTCGTTGTACAACTCATTTAACCATTGCATACAGTTATATGGTTTATAAAGTTTCTTTTCATTCACTGAGAGTCATTTAAACATTAACTCATACCTACATTATACGCTTTAGGTTATCCTTTTCGTTAATACGGTTTCTATCAGTCTATACTGTTTATTCTTATTTCTAATAGTTTTTACCTTAATATAGTATGCAACAAAGATTCCATTCTTTTTTTTTCTACTCGTTTCTACCTTAATTTCGTATACAACACAGACCACATTCGTCTTCTTTCTATCCGTTTCTACCTTAATTTCCTATCCAACACAAACCCAGTTTCTCTACTTTCTACCCGTTTCCACCTTAATTTCCTATACAAGACGACCACATCATTCATCTTTTTACCAGTTTCTAACTAAATTTCCTATCCAACACAAGCCCGCTCTTCTTCTTTCTACCCGTTTCTACCTTGGTTTCCTATCCTATCTCATATCGACATACTTTAAATTTTCAAGACGCTTTGAGCTTGCGCTTCATTGACGCTTAGCGCTTTTGTTGCAGCGGTAGCGGTCACTTGTGACAGCGCATGGCTTTAGCATTGATGTCCAGATTGCTCAGAGCAGTACATGATGTGCTACTCGACATACTTTAAATTTTTGATACGCTTCGACATTGCGCTTCATTGAGGCTTAGCGCTTTTGCTGCAGCGGTAGCGGAGTCAGCTGTAGCTTTAAACCTTACCAGTAGGCTGGTTTAGATTTTAAGCTATCATACAACTTTGTAGAATTAGTATTTAATACATATATGATGATACTGAAACAAAAGTTTGTGAACGAGCATATAAGTACACAGTTAAATAGCGGTATGAGACCTTAACATTTGACATTAACCACCAAGTGCGAGAAGTCAATTGAAAATTTTGAAATGACCGCAGTGATTCATGAGAGGATTGATACTAAAACCAAGTTGGCCTACTTTGACCTTTGATCCGACGAGGCTTACATTCAAGCAATCTTAGGAATCGATAAATGACAAATTTCCAAATCGTATCAACTAAAAATGGACCGCTACCAGGTCAACAGTAATCGGTCAAAAGTTGGCATTGATTGGTGAAAACAGTTTTTCAATAGGTGCAGCGGTTCTTGCATTATCATGGTAAAACCGACTAATCGAAAGTGAAACATAAGAGAGCTCCTCTCTTTAATAAACTGAAGTAAAATTAATTACTATTAAAGTTGCCCTACAAATATAGACGTTAAGCCGAAGTTAAATATTTAGATGTAGATTTTGGAGACAATTTGTTTTCTAGATTCATACCGATTCCATTTCCGTACGATCTGAGTCATATTCCTGTGACTGTGTCTAACTTCTACATATATTTGTTGTTTGTTCAATCCCCTACTTTTGCTTTAAACTAAAATCCAGGCTTCTTATGTAGAATTAACTACAATGACACTTACATTAAATGTTGGTTAGCAAAACTCACCCTCCTTTGCTGCCTGTTGTTCCCTGATAAGGGCCTGGGCCCTCTCAATCTCCGCCTGCCTCTTCTTAATGGCATCCAGCTCGGCCAGTATGGACTCAATAGTTGAAACTTGGCCCCCAGAAGGACCTCCTTGACCTGAACGCGTGTCCGCCTTGGAGACCGTGCTATTCCTTTTATCCTTTGGGTCCGGTTCCGGTACGGCTTGAGTTGTACTCGCCGGTGCCGGTGCCGGTGTCAAAGGATCTTGTCCCAATGATGAAGAGCGCTGAAGTGATTGAGCCGGGCCTTGGCCTTGGGATGACCCTGACTCGGCCGGTACCGCTTTGTTCATGGGAATGGAACTGGGCAGGGAGAACATGACTCCGAATTGAGGTCAACAGCTGCCGCAGTTCTACTTCTGCGAAGCATGAATGGGTCAAATTAATTAAGTGACAGTGACTAAATTCAAATGAAGGGTTATGATTCTGACTCTGACGGATACAGGTCATCATGTTCAAGGGTCGAATTGGAAACGGGGTATATTTAGTATACAGTTGAGAGGTTATTTACAGACCGAGACTTACCGAAATTAAGTCGGTGTTATATGTTTATAAGCTTAAGCAACACGTTACATATATAAATGATGATTTTACAAAATACGACCTATACCAGTAGTGTTGACAATGACACGTTAGTTAAGAAAGATAATTTCATACAAAAAATATATTTATTATACGTTGTATACGTATACGAAATATTAAGCTATACGTGTGGATGTTGTGGTTGTGGGAGCTTGAATATTGATATTGAATATGGACTAGAAGAGGAGCAAAAAGTGACAGGATTGCATTGGATACATGGTTTTTTCTCAGCTGCTTTTTTCTATAGCTATACTACATACAACGTATAACGTGTAGTATACCTCTGTACATACATAAGCATAATACATTATGTAGTAGTGTTAGTAACGTTGATTGTAAGTTGCGAATTAGATTTGTTAGTGCTAACTTAACGGATGACGAGTCAATCAAATATTGCACATGCACTTCGCATTAGTTTGCAAGCCTATCTCTATTCTATTCTTAAGGAAAAAGTTACATTTTACTATTACTATGTACTTATATTATAATTATGCACGTTTTCATACTTGAATCTTAAACCTCAAATTCCTGTCGTAGTACAATTCAGTGTCAATTCAATAGTGCTCGTTTACAGGTACAGGATTTAATAAACCTCAAATTCTACAAACGCATTGTCGGAACACATGGAACCTTTTATTTAGCAATAATCCTCACGTTTCCGGTTTCCCAGTAATTTTCAAGCTGAAAAGTTCTAACTTTAAGGAGAAAATACATACTTACATCCTTAACATTAATACTGAACTTGATATGAAACATACCTCCGTGTAGTATACTGGCCTACCAGATAGTCACTAGGTGTAGAGTACGAACAACCAGGCGGAGGTATAGGTATAAGGTATACTACACTACGGTATGGGGCTTTGGTACTAATCTTTCGCCGTTCCCTCCAAAAGAGATCGGCTATGAAGAGTATACACCTGTCCCAAAAGAAACCTCCCAATTTCTCCCAGGAATAGAGCAGCAAACTGGGTACCTATTGAGCCAATAGCCATGCCAGTATGTGTTACCGGGCAGGATCGTAATAAGAGGTGCAACTTCTTGATGTGGGTATAAGAAGGAAGTGAGAGAGTGGAAACATGAGTCCGCCCCATTGCAATTTACACCTTTCATTCCTATGTACTACTACTATTCTAGATTTTATTAAGTATTGATTTCGCCATTAAAACGTACATGTAAATCTACAATGTACATCGGAGCAAGTACATCAGTTTTGGGATCAGAATGCAGTGCCTGAGTAGAAACAGAGCCATGTGAGCAGGAATTCCCGGTAGTCTATTGACGAGAGTTGATATTTCCACGGTCTTTGATTCCATGGCATCGCGGAGAGATGCGTCATTGAGTGCGCCTCCCAAAAGGTTACATTCCGCTTCTTCAAGGATTCTTATTCCGGGAAGAAGATTCCCAATTTCTTCGACTTCGACCTGATCTCGGTCTACAATCAACCAATTCACATTTAGATGGGCTGAGGCTCAGACCAGTGTTGGTTGAAGAGGCCAAGACGTTATGAAGGTCTGCTAAAACGGAAGGACCCGACCCGCCCAAACTCCCAATTGCTATTGCTTCGCAACCCCCCAGAGTCGCGAAGCCAAGTTGGTTGGGCCGTAAGGTGGGCCCAAGTTTAAGCTGTATTATGCTGCATGCAATCTTTCCAGCCATCCGACGTAAAGTACAGCCGACTGCTATGGGCCTGATACCTCCCTTCGGTTTTATCAAGGCTAAAAGTGAGGCACCATACAGTACAGGGCACACTTCCGCCGGAATCCCACCGTCTAGTATAATGTTTATGACGGCGGACAGGGCAGACACAAGTTGTGAGCCCGCTTCACCAGTCATCTTTGAAGTCAATTCCTTGAGGTTTTGAGCTTTGAGACCGTCTGGCCCCGCTCCAGAATTGGCTGGGAAACTCAAGATAGCCTTTTTCGTTTTCTTGTCGTCCGTAACCATTGAGGGAGTAGAAATAGGTAGCAGATCCGGACCTGATGGACCCTTAGGTGGATGTTTTCCCAACGCATCTCTCGATTCCCGATAAAGGGAGCCAGACACTCTAAAGAGGACAAGAGTCGGATGGCTCCTCGTATGTCCGCATCCGCGACCTTGCCTTGAACCTGACGGGATAGTTTTATCCTAGGATCTGTTAAAACATTGACTTTGTTGGTACTGGCAGCCGTGGTGCTTAAGGTGCGGGCAGAGCCAGAGGTCCGGCCAGTCCAGGTCCTCAGGTTCTCACGTAGTCTGGGGATCAACCCTGCCTGAGGGCTTATCATGAAATCTCCTATATCAAGAACGTAATGTGGGAAAATTAATAGACTTGGCCAGGATGCGACAGAATTATCTTTAACGCAGGCGGGCAATAGGGCGGTCAACTCCAATGCTACCGGGATGCGAATAGCATGTGGAACATGTTTGATGATTCTGGAGGTTTTCCGAAGGCCGATTAGCTCGTCAACCAGAAACTGCGTAGCTGCGGTTGGTTCATCTAGCTGTTCTAGATTGGGAACAGTGAGCCTTTTGCGGCCATGGACCTTGGAATTGTGAATCCTAAGACCTCTGGTTCCCACAAATAATCGGCCACACTCGGTACACTCTGCGTCCCTCACTTTGTCCACATTGTAGCAGTTGGTAACAGTTGCCCTGTCTTCATTTGATATATCTTCGACTTCTAGAGAGAAATCGGTTGATAGGGCAGGTCCTGTACTCTCTTCAGTTGACATGGTAGATACTGTTGCCAGGGCGACATGACAACACGCTCCCTTTGTTGGACTTGTTTGTTTACTGACGTCAGCTTGAGCCCCATGAGAAGTATTTTTTCCTGGACCTTATCCAAAAAAAAGGGCCCCTTATTTGAAAATTTCCGGATGAGGGGGGTACTTGGGTGTAGATATGATGCGAGATTCGGTTTCCTCGACTTGAGTTTAGTTACACTCCTTTCACCACGTCGTCAATTAGATTCTCCTTAGGTAGATTTTCCTCAAAAAAAAATGTCCGTTCTAGTAAATATTTCCGTTGCCAGGACTTCTAGGAGCAGGAGCTCTTCTGTACGTGCGTTCTCTCTGACGGTTTGCCGAAGAATTTTCGTGTTTTTAGTTATCATATTTCTTAGTGTACAGTTAAGCTGAGGGTTGCCCTGCTTTTCCTGAATGACATTTCTTTCAATTCCGAAATCATCAAGTTACAATATTATTCATTAATGTATTGATAATTTGGCGTATCATTCATCATGCATATGGTTAAGAGTTAATTTAGTACACAACATATACTAAAAGAATGATTCTAATTAGCTTTAGACTAACCCGCATCATATACGGGTATATATTAAGAAACGTATTAAGGTTTATTTTTTCGTAATATGTAATCAAATGCCCAATATTACACCAGTGTAAATGTACGAGTTAAGTCTTTTTGCTATTTCTAATGCCTAAAGAGTCTGCTCTGTTTTACTACTAGGTTTGTTACCACTAATTTGCACTATAGGCACAATTTTACTTAATGATAATGACTAAAAAACTTAACCTAACCATATATGTATATATATTAAGCAGTATATGAAACGAAGGCATGTTACATATATCCAGTTTCCTACCTATACCAAACCTTAGTATATTTTTTTATCCTGCTTGTACTTATTACCGGGTCAAAAATTATACCAAAGTCAGAACAAACTTAGGTAGACGGACCTTTACCTCTGAAATGTGTGCAGTTACACACTACAACTTGCTCATATTTAACTAACCCGCCTAAAAAATACTGACTTATGGCTAAAATAATATTGAGTTTAATCAAATACTGCCCCGTGCGTGCGAAGAAAATGTCTTTAGTATAAGAACATATTGTGTTTCTGCTATTTTGTTGTTTTTACGCCAGAAAAGGAATTTCCTTCGCCAATAGTGTAAACATTAAGCATGTTACATAATTCCCTTGGCCAGATTAAATTTTCAGCAGATCCAAGAATAATTATTTCCAGTTATGAATAATAAATTATTAGAAATTGAAGTTGTTTTATATAAGTCCTTTATTAGCGAGCCGTGCATGCTTAACACTAGGATGATGATGGCCGGACGCGTATGTGAGAAGGTAGGGGGAAGAGCCTAGAGTCCGACTTTTGGTCTGCACTCTTTTACACATCTACCGACGTCAGACTCAAAACATTGCTGGCGTGCGGGAGATAGGAAAATCCTATATCTATACTGAACCACATACATAATTGGGCACGAGTCACACGAACGAGTCTCATGCTACACAAATATTTTGTATATGTAAAATTTTAGCCCAAAAGGAAAATATGCAAATATACGCAAATATAGATTTCGGGAACATATCTTTTTTTTTTAAATCAGACCTGATTTTTAATACCCGACCTGATGAGATTCACATTTCTTTCTTTAAAATATGCATGTACGTATATATAGATATAGACATAGAGACCTAACCTAACCTAAATTAATCACCCTCAGCGTTTTCGATACATTGCTAAATTTCGAGTTTTCGAAACAGTTCAAAATATTTTATTATTCGACATTTTTAACGGGAACCATCCAGTGGCGCCCGGAGAGGTAGGCCGAGTAGGCCTAGGCCTACCTGGAGTTTAAGGTTGGGCCTACAACAGGAGGGTTAGGTTAGGCCTACCTAGTTCATGAAGATTTTAATATAAATCAA
>JAQFZY010002054.1:0-12967 GCA_034696285.1 Hypogastrura burkilli | reverse complement strand
AAGTATCTTTGACCTTCGGGAAAGGTCAACTTGGCCCGCTACACCGTGAAGAAGTTAGGCGCCTAGGTGCAACTTAGTCCCCAACATAAGAGGAGCAGGCCCATTTCTAGGCAAAAAGATATTTTCGTCGAACACTTTACCTTACCTTCCACTCCTGGACATAACAAGTTTTCCTTGTTTAGTCCCTCATCCACCACTGGTTAGCTCGGAAGCCCAGCTGACTGCACCGGTAGGGCCTAATTGTCTTGGTCAGGATACGCGGTAGGGATTTCCTATGTACATAGCGTTCTACGAACTAGGGATACAGGGATTCCTATATAGCGATTGACACTGTAGCGTATTTTGGGGTTCCTTACTACTGCCTCCCGGACTACACGTATTGCATTAGAGAAGAACTTAACCTCCGACTTGTCTTTGTGTACCTTCATTTTAGCTTTAGTTTAGTTAGTCTATAAGGTGCCGGCTTATAGTAGGGAAGAAACCCCGTGCTATGGGAAACTGAACCAGCCTGGATAGTTAGGATTTTCGTTGTACGACCCTAGCTTCAAGCCAAAGAAGGGGAGAAACGTTACACTGTTTATAGTCCCAGTCCCTACCTGACAGTAGAACCACGTGTTAGCTATTCCGTCGCCCTCTGTATTTAGAGAATCGAAATGGTGACCGGGAACTCGTTGAATAAAGCGTTCGTGTACATGAACAAATTTAGATTTATCCCTCCGCACGCGTAAGAAACACAGCACAAATTTTGCCATGCCGGAAGGGTTGCTCCTTCGCGCAAGCGCACGAATATCTAATTCAAGAATTTTCTGATAGTCCCAAAATTTGTGAGAATTACAAAAAAACTCTGATCCAAACATTTAAAAAAATAGAGTGGGCCAGAAATCAAAGAAAGAAAAACTGTTAACCGGTAGGGTTCTTTACACTCACTGTAATATATTTGATAGGTCCTCCTTACAAATTCTGCTCGACAATTAACGCATTAGACAGTCCTATAGCCGTCTATATTAACACTGACGATAACGCAATGTGACGCCGTTCAAATTTGTTAATGATACTGGGCCAGTCGCCAATTCATCTTCCTGTTTAGATAACCTATAAACGAATCAAGCAATATTTAATGTGCACACAATAGACATATATGTAATATGACTACAAATGCAGTACCCACACACAAAAATGCCGGTATTTCGGATTTCAGGATTTTGATTGGAAGTGGCTATTCAAATTATCAGCACGGCGTCCGAGCTCTGTTGTAGTTGGTATTCAGGTTCTTCGGTGTGACGGTAGTTTCGTAGGATTACCAGTAGATCCATTCTTAAGTACACACCAAGTGTGTCACCGTAGTAGAACATTGAAGCCGGGGTGTATTTCAAAATTATAACTTTGCTGTTTATACCTTTAAGTTAGTAATTTCTAATTAGAATTCCGGGAACCCAATGCACATGTCTTGAATTCTGGTTATTGCGTCAAACGCTATAAGTTTAGCTCTTACCCTTCAGCACTTATTAACTGTTCCTGGAAGCTATGGAACCATAAATATGATTGCATGACGGATTGTCAAAACAAATATCGGTTCACTGTGTATGTATTCCTGCAAAACAGAAAAGCTATACATATGTATGTAGTTGTAGGTAACTATTGCCTTCGCCTCGTGTCTTATACTTGCGCATGCGGCTCCGTCGCTTAGCGCGGTTGGCTCTACGCTTGGAACGAATTAGTACTAACACCGGATTTAATATAAGCACGTATTAACTCATTCTAGCATTACATGTAACGTAAAATGCTTAGGAACGAAATGAGATGATAAATTATCCTTGAAAACATGTACATATCTATATACATAAAATCGTTGCTCTGTATGTGCGTGTGTGTCTGAATGTATGTATGTTGGTATATATGTCGGCTATCTCCTCTGTAACTACTGTATGGATTAGAATGAGCGATACCATAAAATTGTCTTAATTTTAGCAAAAATTGTTCGCCCCAAGTAAATGTTGACTTTTTGCAAAAAAAAAAAAACAATTTGCACTTGGTAGGAATCGAACTCGAGACCGTTTGCGAAGAGGTCGGCAGCATGGGGTCGGGTGTCTGCGTAAGGGGTCACGCATGGAAGAATGCGCTTGCGCACTGACCAGGCATAGGGTCACGTGGATCTGTGAGTGGTCCGCTGCATGGAGGCAGGTGTCTGCACTGGTGGCTTAGCCCAGTCAATCAAGTTCGCGCGGGTCAGCGGCCCCGAATTCAAATTCTTTAAGGTAGTATAACTCGGAAGGCTCGGAAACTTTCCGGAAACATTGATTTTAAGTTAGGTTAGGCACGGAAACTTTCGGAAACCTTCCGGAAACATTGATTTTTAGTTAGATTAGGTTCGGACACTTTCAAAAACTTTCGGAAACACTGATTTTCAGTTAGGTTAGGTACGGAAACTTTCAAAAACTTACCGGAAACACTGATTTTAAGTTAGGTTAGGTTCGGAAACTTTCCGGAAACATTGATTTTAAGTTGGGTTGGGTTCGGAAACTTTCCGGAAGCATTGAATTGAAGTTAGTTAAGGTTCGGAAACTTTCCGGAAACATTTTTTTAAGTTAGGTTAGGTTCCGAAACTATCGGAAACTATCCGGAAACATTGATTTTAAGTTAATTTATGTTCACAAGCTTTCGGAAACGTTCATTTAAAGTTAGGTTAGGTTTTGGACAAGTTCATGGTGCCGAAGGGTCCGAATACGATTTTTTTTGAGACAATAGCGATCGGATCGAATTTAGACGGGCAAAGTTGTTCCGGCGGTCCTGAATTCGATTTCCTTGAGGCAATAATTAGCGGATCGGGTTATGACAAGCAAAACGGTACCGGAAGACTTACCAGTTACTTAGTCAGTCTCTCAGGTTTCCGTTCAGCCCATTTCCCCCTGATTGTAAGATCGGGAAACGTGCTAGTACAGTATATTATGAAATTAGTAAACAGTAATAATTAAATTTTTGATTATTTAGTTAATTGATTGTTCAGTTCACGCAATTTGGCTATAGTTAAAGCATTTTAGTTCAACTACAACTACACCCTACCCAGGGACTGACTTGTTTCCTTGACCACCTACCCGGTCATGCGAAACCTCATTTTGTTTGTGTATGTTCTTACAAAGTCTTCAGAACCAATTTAGATTTATGAAAAAACCGCCGCTCGGGTGATAAACACGGAAAAAAATCTTCCATGCTGCGTGCGCACGAATCTCTTAAGAATTTGCTGATAGGCCCAAGTCCCAGCATTTGTGAGTTTAAAACACATTAAAAAAAGAGTGGGCCAGAAATCAAAGAAAAAATCTTAACCGGTAGGGTTCTTTACACTCACTGTAATAATATAGTTGATAGGTCCACCTTAGAAATTCTGCTCGACAAGAAACGGATTAGATAGTCCTATAGTATTAACACCGACGATAACGCAATGTGCCGCCGTTCAGTTAATAATACTGGCCCAATCCATCTTCATGTTTCGTCAACCTATTAACAAATTAAACTATGTTTACTATGCACAAAGTATGTCGGTCTACACGACAGACAGATGCACATAGTATAAAGTATGATAGAACAAATACAGTACCTACACAAACAAATTCCGGTGTATCTGATTTTAGCATATTGATTGGAAGTGGCTATTCAAATTATCAGCACGGCATGCGAACTCCGTTGTGGTTTGTAGTTGGTATCCAGGTTCTAATATGCGCAAGTAAAGACGCTGCATCACCAGCAAATCCATTCTTAAGTATTGGTGTATTTGAAAATTATAACTTTGCTGTATATACCTGTAAGTTAGTAATTTCTAATTATATTTCCGGGAAACCTAATTCATTTGTCTTGAATTCTATTTATTGCGTTAAACTCTTAGGGTTTCACGTTATAAGTTTATCTCTTACATTTCAGCACTTATTAACTGTTCCTGGAAACTATGGAACCATTAACATGATAGGATGACAGATTGTAGAAGCAAATATCGGTTCTCTGCGTATGTATGCCTGTAAAACAGAAAAGTTATGTGAGAAAGCAGAATGGGTTTACTTTGCTCAAAATAACTTAGAACAGGTAACAGTTTTAGCCACCTACTTATTGTTGAAGAACATCACGAAGCTAATTATCCTTTTTGCCTACTCAAACTACTATATTAAAATTGACACAACACAAAATATTGTAAAAACTGTGATTGTCATATTATATTTTCATATGAACACATTCAGATTCAGTCTGACACAATCGTTTTAATAGTAGGGTTTCCTCGTAAAACTGAATGCAACTGTGAACAGCTACCAGCGTTCAAGAATGGGAAAAAACATTGTGTAAATTACATATACGTTATGGATCAGATTGTCGGAATAAAGTGTAGTGTATTGACAGATATTGAGAAATGTTCTGCGCGTAGTGAATTTGAAATTCATTGTGTTTCTTTAATGCAGAAACTCTGTTTACAAGCCCTATGTAGGGCTAAATAATCGTCACCTCGGACCGGACCAGAACGTGGACCGAAACTTTCGGTCCTTGAATATCGCCGGACCGGACCGGTCCATGGACCGGACCGTGTTGAGTCCTGAAGAGTAGTGATTACGGTAGGGATAATTTATCGAATGGTGCCGATATTATTTGTCTGTTTTCTTCAAGTGGTTCTAGCATTTAGATTCCTTTTCATCCGTAACTCCTATTCCAGTATTGTTACATAAGCGGTATCCAACGAAGGATGTATTTGTTTGTCAGCAAGCACCACTATTTATAAGATTACGTCTTGTTATGGCACTAATTATCTACTCTTATCAGCCGGAAGCACTGCATTCAATTTTGTATCGCCATATATCTGTCAAATGTGGAAATAACACCAGTTTAAAACAAGTAGTTCGCCAAGTTTGGTATGGTAGTTACAAAACAGGTAACTAATTTATTTTGAATGCAAGCTTTATTGCCGAAAAATATATTTACAATCCGATTTGCGTATAATTTATCACAACCACAACTGACCTATCCAGCATAATGTACTCCTTGATATGGGTAGTCTTCTCTTTCAAAATAAACTGACTTGCCATGATTTGAAACACAACCGAGCCTGTCAAATTCTTCCTAAAGCTTGACACATTCAACTGTCAAAGATCATACCAGCGTCCTGCTTATTTTGCTTCATCCTTTTTAAGCTGTTACCCAATTTTTTCCTAAAAAGAAATTATTTAAGGTGCCTTAGTTAAAATTAGTAAGTTCGCCTCAAATGGATTATATGTATCTCTAGTCTTATCTGTTCGGTCAATCAAACACATCTCGAATTTCAAATGCTTACTCATATTCATGTAGCGTGCCTGCATATGCGTAAGCTTTGTATTGTATGTCAGTATACGTTCATTTACTGCGTATAGAAAAGGAGTTAGTGACCAATTACAAATTTTCTTATAAAAGTCCCAAACTACAACCAATTGCGGAGCCCAAACAGCTAAAATTGATGACTGACCAGCAAGAACTGCAGCTTTCGCTCAATTTGTAAATATTATCATAGGCCATTGGATATTGTTATTTCGTTAATCTATACAAATATTCTAATTATTTCATATATATGTATGAATGAACTATTACAGACTACACTACCAATATAGTGTACTGTCGAGTTACCTTTCGAAACATATAATTCTGTATTTAAAGGAGTCTCCATCAATGATAATTACTTTAGGATTTTTTATTGGGCATTCCATTTTCAAATATCTGCGTTAGCTCTGTAGAAGTATCGTAACTTGCGAAACTTGCGAAACTAAGCGGAAACATGCCAACGTAGAGCGTAGAAGCTAGATTTCATTACTGAGCAATTTAATAAGATATCTGTTTACCTGTAATTGAGTAATTCAAGCTACATTGTTTATCTGGAATTTAGCGTATAAAGTCAAACGCTGACAGTTGCCGTAAAACTCAGCACTTACAAGCTTTCACTGTTCAGCTGAAACAAGTTGCGGCTGGGGACTAGTACGCTTGGTTAATGTATTTGCAGTAGTGTGTGGAAAAATACCGGCTTTCATTATTTACCTGCAAAACAGAATAAGTACATGACTGCGAGGGGATGCAAAATGCTTTTGCTTTTTACACGATTTTTTTAAAAGTGTCAGTTTTGTTGCTTTCATGGCCTACTCGAAATGTTAATTCGTCGTGGGTTATCGTGCCACAAACCCGGTGACTTAAATTAGCATTTATTTCTGTTAGCTGCCATTTAAACTATCACCAAGTAATTTGAAATCTCTCACCAATTCAAACAGATTTTCTCATCAATTACCTCAAATTACTGACAAATCTATTCAAACTTAGTATAAGCAAAATGTGATTTATTTTAAAATAATTAACGAAGTTAAAACGCTAGAATTAGAAATATTTAGGAGGATATCTGATTGAATTGGTGAGAGATTTCGAATTACTTGGTGATGATTTAAATATTCCTCTTTACTATTTAGGTAGTATCACTATTTCCAACAGTTACGAATGCGGAATACTTACCCTGTCAAGGTTAAGGACGAACCTGGCGACTTACATCTACCAGCGAGATCATCCTAGCATTACTTCTTCAGTGATCTAGGATGTTTACCAACGCAGCCATAGACTTCTTCAGTAAATTATTCCAAGTTTGTTGAGTTATAAATGTCTGATTCCAAGAAAATGCAAGCGAAAGCAAAATTATACAACAGTAAGTATATCACAGGATTTTATTTGCTAACATAAAGTATAATGAAAGACAACTTACACAATTATTATTCATTGTATATCATGCAGATTCTGGTATGATCGGGGTCCTTTTAATTTTTAGAACGAGCCTATAAGTTTAATGGCAGCGTCTCGTATTCCAAATGAACTCCACTCTTATCACTGCACCTGAGTTTAAAAACAGGAAAAAATTGCGTATAATACTTCCACATTATTCTGTTTTACGAAAAATAAGTTCAATATATAGACAGATCCGAGATGCATGTACTGGGCAGTGTCTTAAAAATCCGCTACCAATCTTTAGTGTGTAAGCGTTGTTTAGATATTGCAAAAATAATGTTTTAACATTGGCACGTGTTACGCTTTAATGCAATGTGCACATTTATGTAGTCACAGGAATTAACAGATCGTTATCCAGAACTAGGTTACCGCAAATGTGTAAACAAAATGACTGCTGCTATCTTAAAACCAATAAATGACAGTCGTACCCGCTAGAAATACTAGAGAGTTGCCCGCAATTTATTTACTAAAATTGGTTCCGCCAACTGGCGTGATTTCGGGACGCATTTTGGACAATACCGACTCAGACTCTGGGACGGTTATGGCATAAGATAAAACTAATCTTGCTAACTTTTTACCTGTAAATACAGAAACCGAGTCAGAATCAATATACATTAATGCAATACTTTTTCGGCTTACGAGCATGTGTGAGTACTTTGGTTATAATTGCATACTGGAAATAGTTCAAACTTGAATAAAAGTCTGACAAAACTTTCTTAACTATTCATAGGTACTTAACTTACCTCTGAGTTTGTTATTTGCTATGTTTTATAATACTATTCCAGCTTTACAGCTCCATCACTTAGAACTTTTCGGCTGTTCTTACCTAAAATCAACAATATAACCAAGATTAACTAACTCATAAGAACTTAATCTTGGTAGTACGTACTGTATTCCCTAAGCAGTTTATAATTATAACTCAGGACTCACATTTCAACCTGAACATACGGGAGACTTTTGTGCCAGGGAGTTCTTTACACTTATCAAACTCATTGATAACAGGCTGACATCGATTACAGCAAAAAGTGTCACTTCGGCATTCCATTTCAGTTTTTCAAAACTTGCTACCATTACCGTTCGGATGAGGTATTTTTCCCAGCATCATCTTTCAAATTGAATTGGACCCTTTAACTGAATTTAAATAAAACATAAGTGAAATAAAATACTAGATGCTCTGAAACAAATTTAGACACGGGTAGAGAGAAGCGGAGAAGCAGCTGTTGCATAAGAAAATAAGGTTTGAACGGGTAGAAGAAGAGAAAGACAGGCGTGTGGATAGAAACCCTGTAACGGTGAAACTCGAAACGGGTCAGAAAAGATAGAAAATGTTTGGGCACCGGCAGTGGCAGTAGGGAGGAAATGCCAAGGACTGCAGGAAGAAACGGGAACAAAAACTGATGAAAAATGATGTTGGCGGATAAGATGAAGAAACTGCTTATTGACCTAATTATAAATGGCGGGAATTAAGAAAAGACGGTTTAAAATGAAATAAAAAGGCCAAAATAGGGTATTGTGAAAGTCATTGTAATGGAGGGTTCAGAGGATCGATAGCAAGGATTTCGCGGCAGCTATTATACCGTCGTCGATAGTACGGACCTCTTGTTAGTGTTAGGTAACTGCAGCCGTATTTATTCGTGTAGAAGTGAAGGATACGAGCACATGGTTTACAATGCGCGATATTTTTCTGATACCATTGTAAAAATTGTTCTCCCATCTCCATTACGATAGGTACTATATTCCTACCAAATTATTATCATACAGTAGTTTGAATCTGAAATGAAATAAACTGTTACTTTTGAGATCACGGCTTGCAAAATTTTATTTCCACTTCTAATTGCTCTACTACTAACCTTTTCACTTCGAAGTTTCTACAAAGATAACCTATTTTCAGACGACCGAATTGAAAACGGAGATACCCCCTCATAGATCTGAAACCCAAGCTTACCAACCCGAGTTCGCTTTTGTTGGCAGAATGGAAACACGAGTTCGCTTTGAACATGATCCTTACCTGTTGATAGAATATGTCCCCAATTATTATTTCAATTGGCTCACATTTTTTGTTTTATACATTCACTAAATAAGTAAGGGTAATCCGTAAGTAAATAGTCATCTACATATACGAGTAAATACATAGATATAATATTTGTATATGCATGTATTAGATGGAGTAATTGGTCTTATTCACTATGCGATGTTTTATACAGAAACGTTCTATATTGTATCTTACCAACGATCGCTTTCATCCTTGACACAGTACTCTCCTAGATCGCAGTCATCCAAATACAGCTATATACCTGAGAAATAAAGTACGGGTTTATGATGGGTAATCCGCTTGGACACGTATAACAATGCATTGTAGCTATACCCCTTAGTTATTGCATTTACCGCTTATCTGTTTCGCAATTCCGATTATCTTTTTGTTTTGTAAGCCTTTTCAAATAAAAAAGCACACGGTTCGGGAAGGACCTCAGCTCCTGGCCAGAGTAATGCTATCCGTTATACGTGGAGACAATTAGTACCAGCTTGAGCTTTACGCTTAGTTTGAACGGTGGATAAAACTCAGTTCGGCTGCTTCACCTGAATTGAAAATATAATACTTGAATATTACTATACTTACTATTTCGTCTATTATTGCATTCTTTTTTAAGTACGTGTTTACACAGCCATTTATTGCTGATTCTGAACTATTAGAACCTATGTAACATGGATAATATTTCATAGGTAGAAAGATTGCCAACCTTTCAGTTTGATATTTATACATTTCATTCATTTGCTCAGCTGTTTCCAGATGATTGCTGTAATTCAGCTGCTTATCATTACGTCCTAATTCTGATACGTCATTACGTACTAATAAGCCATGTGTCCAACTCCTCACCATTCAGCCTGAGCATATTCATGATGTGAAATCTTCAGCAAGGAGCATTTTGTACGACGATAGGAAGAGAAAAATCAGGCTATAATTACTGGAAACCTTTGACTTTTGAGCAGTCTGCAGTACCAGCACACCCACACCCGTTGGTTGGCACACAAAGTTCAGCAAAGTAGACTGTTAACCTGTAATGTAAATCAAGGTCATTCGTCTTGAATCTGGCTTGTGTCAAACGTTTCCTCCTTCAACTGAATTGTAAGGCTTACCGTTCAGCTCTAAATAGTGATTCTTGAAACCTACAGGATTGACAGATTGACCTGAGGATTATAGTAAAATACCAGTTCTCACCGTGTACCTACCTAAAAAAAACAATAGAGGCGTCAGAATTCGGTAGTATCTATTTAAAGTATGCGTTTTGAATGGGACGAGTTGCTGGATTTGCACGATCAACAAATACTACAGCAATTCTTTAACTTATTTCGGTACTGTACAGCAGCCAGTGTGTGCCAACTATAGCTACAGGTACATAAACGACCGCCAATAGTCCTTTTAGTGTAATTCTTTAATTGTTATATGATGTCTTCCGCCAGGGGACATGTCTCTCGGCTGTATTTTCTTATTAAAGAGTGACTGGCTTACGATTACCGGACTCCGGCAAGTGATAATAAAAATATTCGTACCTACATGAATCCCATGCAATTGTTTCGATAGAATATAAGAAACTCGTATAACTTACACAGTAACCGTTCAATAGAACATTTGTCCCCTGTCAATGCTACATCTACAGTGCAGCTATGTACAGTGTCCGTTTTACCAGTAATATATCGTGAACGATGACACTGAATTGTACCTGTGTAACAGAAAAGATGTTAACAATTTTGTACATTTAAAAATTATACATGAAAGATAATTGAATATCTACTAATACTTTATCCTTAGGGCTAATTTATAAATTACACGTAGGTATATTAAATTTACTCAGTACTAAAAATAACTGTTCAAAACTATAATTACATAAGATAAGAATGTACTTTTTCAAGCCTTCTTGCCTCTGATCCACGAGTTTCATATTTCACAGAATGAGGTAATTCATTCATGGATTAAGATGAAAATTGACATGCTAAATCCAGCACCGTACCTATGTATATGTCATATTTCAGGAAATAACATTCTCGGGCTGCTTACCTAAAATCAAAATAGTTAGAACATTACCGATCTCCTTAGAACTTATATCTGTATCTTTGTATCGTAGCGTAACCCAACAATGCAAGATGTGCTAAATTGCCTCTCACCGTTCAGCCTTAGCACAGGCACTTCATGTTCAATGTGACCGCTCTTTGTGCCATGAAAGCATTGGCTGCGACGCCGAATACTGGCCGAAACCTATTTTGTTTCAATCAGCATTGGCTAACTCCTGATTGTGATATGTAGTTGGACGCTCGTCGAAAGAGCAATCCATTTCATTTCATCAAAAATTCATCATGAAATTCCGTTTGTCTTCATACCTAAATATACAGGAACAGAGAAATGGATATATTGTAATATATTTAAGTACCACGCACCTACTGTATGGGATACTGGTAATCAGATGGAGTTCACTGAAACTTGGCACATTTATAAATCTAGACCTCCTGAACAATACGTGAATGAGTCTCGAATCCGCAGTTTTATCCTTTGGACTCTAGGGCTCACTCACAGGGCCTCTTGATCAAATCCAAGTGCCATAAAATGTCAAAGGACTGAATGTGTCACGTGCCCGAAAGGTCACAAGCCCGAACGTGTGAAGTTCTCGAAAACACATTTATGCCCGAAAAGTTGATGGTCAATAACCGAAGGACATAATTAGTCAGGGTGTCTGCTGTTCAGGGTTAAAAATGTAAAAATATAAACCGACATACTGAATTGAAAATACTGAAAAAATTAGTTAATCTGCTTGATTCATATCTTTAAGTACACTCTAGAACAAAGAAACTCTTCATGCGAATCATTTACCCAAGATAAAAGTCCTAGGTTCATTTAATTTTTCAACTCTGTTAAATAATGAGCGAGAACTGGTTTTGAATCTGGATTGGATCCTATCATATTCATTTTGCCATAATATCATATTAAGAAATTGATTACATTTACATTTATATAACAATTAAATTATACTATTAAGCTATGCATGCTCAGACAGTGCTTGATGTTCAATGAAGTTCAAAAAGAAAACGAAATCATAATTTTTATCATTGGTACATGAGCCTTCGAATCAAGAGTTGTTGTGCTCTAAAATTATGAATCAGGTACCTACTAGGATATCGAATTAAGTATATGTTACTTTTCCCTCCTTCACAATACATGGTAGGCTACATCCGTTTTCCCATATTTCCGTTTACACTTTTTCATTTTGAACCTTTAACAGAGCACACACGCTGGCAACTTAAGCCCGTCAGGTATTGACCATACACGATTCTGGCATAAATGTGTTTTCGGGCACATGACGAATTATACATTCGGATTTGTGACAATGTGACATTTGTGGCACAATACACATACCGGCATGTCACTTTTCGGGCTCGTGACACATTCGGGCCCTTTGATTCCGGCAAGTGATCATTCGGGCTCGCGGCCATACTTCGTAGAATGATTGCTCACCTTTCAGTTCAGCTTTTAAGTCGTAGACTTAAAGCAACAAATCAACAGTGGCACGGAAACAATGAATAATATCCAGCGTTATCTTATCTTTCTTTAAATCAGAACTGTTCCGCTTATTAGTCATCAGAATACAGACGTTTACCTGGAAAAAATAGGGAAAATTATTAATTGAAACGAAGTCCACCAGTACAGTTTCAGTATGATTAATCATCCTCATGAACAGTATGATTAGTGTACTTGTGTACGATGCCCGCCAGCTATAGCTTGCGAGCGCAGAATAAGATCTACTGCTCGAGGCTCTCCGTCTGTCTGTGATATTTTTTTTCTTGGGCGAGAGTAACTTTCTTTAATTTGGCCGAGAGTAACATTTTGTTGCCTAATTATTTATTTTTACCCATGGAAAATTCTTACCTACATTGGCCAAATCACTATTTGCCAAATCGCCAATTTCGTATTAAAAAAAAGTATATCTTGTGCGTCGGTAGGGAATGGAAGACTCACACTCCACCCCTTCGCAAAAGCACGCATTCGGTTTTTGTACAGTTTCTACCACATTCGGCTCAAATATTTTTCCAACCCTCGACGCCTAAATCGTGTTTAGTTGGGACATTTTACTCGAGCTTTAGACAAATGGCGTAACCCAATATGCCAATGTTCGGGTTTCCGGACGCTAAAGCCGGAATGAAATTGTATCGGAAAGGGACG
>JAQFZY010002053.1:0-12967 GCA_034696285.1 Hypogastrura burkilli | reverse complement strand
CAAGATCTATAAGTGTACCGAGTTTTAGCGAAATCTATCTGGGGGCCAAAACGCTATAGGTCCAGTGCGGTATCCTTACTAAACTTCAAAATAATTTTAAGGTGGTATAATTAACCTGTTCAATTCCTTACAGGATATGCGGCCATGGCCAGTTACGGAAATTAAAAACATTTCGAGGAAAAAAAAAGAAGTCATTTTTGGGGTTGATGCATCGTATAATTTATGAAAGGAAAATAGAGTGGGATATTACATCATAATCCATAACGATAGTAACTTATATGGGCCGTTGGCAGAATGGATTACATGCTTTTAGGGAAAAACACGCATTTTCATGACCGGGCAACTCTGTCGGGTCTCATTTAGCCGAGAAGCCGGGCATTAGGGCTCCAACTCAGTACTTCTAGGTTCTACATAGTTCTTGCCCCAATTCCCGGTCAGTACACCCCTGACCCGGAAAGCCGGGAACCTGCCAAACTAACCTAAACTAATACTCCAAAACTCCGTTCCCTCAACCCTGTCTATCCCACAAGGTGTTCACTTTAATAATATCCATCTCAACCCACGTACTTACCTAAACTAGACCGGCTCCTATTCCTACATATTATATGTATGTATATGTAGGTACATAGGTAAAGATATGAGCTGCTCATGCTTCATGCTAGAAGTTAGAAGCACAGTGCCTACCTTTGTGTAGGAACGAGATATTGTTAAATTGGGCCTAAAGCCCGGTATACTATGTATACTAACCATTACAGAAAGTGCTATTTCCAGGTTTCGAAAACTGTGTCAAACCATCATCACCATCAGGAGCACCTATATAAGCTTTGACGTATGCTGTTCCCTGAATCCCACATTATATGTTGGATATGTATATAGGATGTTTCCATTGTACTACGTACTTGTACGAAGTCTCTGTCCATACAATACATCATCGTGTTTCGGCATATAGTAGCGTTGTTTGTTCTACATCTTGTTCAGGCCCAAGTCTAACCAGAACCAGAAGTGATGGCATGAAGCCCTAGTCCCCCTGTGGAGTCAGAATAGCGGGTGGTCTGAACTAAAACTGTTCCTAATTCTAATTAAGATTTTTAGCATAAAGTTCAAAAAAGTCCAGGATGAAATTAAAAGTAGCCGCAATAGAGCAGAAGTGGCCTCAGCTCAGCAGGAGATGAGCATCATAAATCAAAATACATAATGCATACAGTTTTGGGTTTAGACAAATCCGGCTCCAGATCGGATATGAACCGGCTCCGGAACGGACACCGACTCCGGATTGGATAAGAACCAGATCGGACACCGGACACCGACTCCAGATTGGATATTAACCTGCTCCGGATCGGACACCGCATCGGATGTGGACCGCCTCCGGATCGGACATTACATCGGATATGGAGATCGGCTCCGGATCGGACACCGGCTTCGGAACGGATCTGGATAGTAATTCTACAACCTAATACTGCACTACCGTTGGCACATACTGAAATTTTGCAATTAAAATTCTCGCATAGCCGAACAAACGCAATTAAAATTCAGAAACGTAGATTTTTCAAATTGGTTTACCATTAACAACTAGAATTCCCGGGTTCAAAAATTCGCGATAACGAACCCGGCTCCGGTGCCATACCATTCAAAGTCCTAATACACTTCAAGGCTTTTACAGAACAGTAATATATGGAATCACACATGCTTGCTAATTGACATTTACGACTCCCTGCTTCTCTGACATTGACGAAATTCATCTCTGAAAGGCCCGGGCACGAGAAAGCGAAACCGTAAATAGCGAAGGCTATGGCCTTCCCATTTTAAAGAATCAAAGATCAAAGAAAGATTGGCTCACTTTGAATCTCCGCCTGAGCCACAGAGTAATTAGAGTTAGCATAATGAAGAGGGGCCCAAGGGCAGAAGAACTCGGGGAGCCGAGACGTAGAAATCCCGGACGAATACTGCATTTTTAGGATAATTGCCGAGTTTAGGCCGGACTGTTTTGCAACACTCGCCCACGCCAGTCGCAGTCCCCTCGTATATTATGTACACAACCCGGCCGAACGATCCCGGACCTCGACAGCCAGGCTATAGGGACTTTGACTTCTCGATCACTACTGCGGAGCTGAAGGGACTGACTTGGCCCAAAACCGGGGACACCGGTTTCCATTGACCTTTCTCGGGCTAGCCTATGACACTGGATGTCAGCAAGTGAAAGGGACCAGGAAACCTGCCCAGAGTCAATGTCAAAGGGTTTAGAAGACCGTCGGACAGAGTCGAATCTTTGGTGTATGTGTGTGTATGAGAGCCCGTATAGCAGGGCCAATGCCAAATACTACCGGGTCCCGTTCCAGACCAGACTCCGTAAGTATTATGCTTTTTTTTTGCAAAGGCAGAACCAGACGGGTCTAGGAAATAACAACTCGGGAGTATCTACGCCGTTCGCCAAAAACCTGCATAGCCCAGGGTTTGGCTTATAGGTACGTATTTGGGATAGGATACCTCTCCTAGTGGAAACAGGCTTTAGGATCAGGCCCATGATTAGAATACCCATCCTCTAATGGTTTAGGGACCATCTGAATACCTTGTAAAGGCCTAGGCCTGGATTTTACAAAGGCTATAGGGCGAAAGGAAGTTTGCAAAATCGACCCGAGACGAGGATTCCTATTTATAGGCGGCCGGGATTTATTTTTGCACAGCGGTCCGGGTCTTCCACGACTGTTTACAGGAAATGAATCATTTGCTGCCTAAATTGATATGAAGTGACTCAATATTATGGTTTTTGTTTTTCCCGAACCCGACAGACATTCTTGAAGGGTTTAAGATATTTTCTGTTTTGGTAATAAAGGGATCCCGAACGGAAGTT
Organism: Hypogastrura burkilli; assembly: GCA_034696285.1. NCBI lineage: Eukaryota > Metazoa > Arthropoda > Collembola > Poduromorpha > Hypogastruridae > Hypogastrura > Hypogastrura burkilli. The sequence goes on along the minus strand of JAQFZY010002053.1, from coordinate 10,119 downwards.
GAGGCAAGTTTGGTGGGCGTAAGAAGTCAAAGTGGTAAATAAATCTTCTAGCGTGCAAAATGATATGAATGAAATTCCTCGCAAAAATCTGATGCCATTAATTCGTATTCTAACAATAGTGAATGCTGAACAGGTACTTGCACGAGCTAAAGGCCAAAGCCAAAGTACTTGTGATTTTCAGGGTTTCCGGTACTTGGGTTTAGACGCTAAAAATTTCAATTTCTTCATCTCCAAAAATAATTTAAAAAAAAGTATTTATAACATACCTCCCTAGCATTAAAAGTATTTTCTATATTATTCTGAGAACATGACGTGGGAAAAGTTTGACTTAAAAAAAATATTCTGCTTTAAATAACTTAAGAGCAGTATAATAAGTAAAAATTAATACCATTCTAAATATGCACTGTAGGACTCAAGTTTTAATTTAATTCTCACGTCATAGAATAATTATATTATTAGGTCCGATTTAAAACTATTTTCAACCCTAAATCTGCGCAAGTAATAACTGCGCAGGTATTACGGACTTTAATTTGAAATCGAGACGCCCTAACCCTTTGCGTCACTCCTTTGCTAAACATGAAGCTCTTAGTAATGACGTTGCTAAGTTTACAGGAGCGTTCTGCAACCTGTAATCCCAGATTATGCTAAGGCCCAAATCCCAGAAAACAACGTGAATTGTGGATGACAGGAAAAACAAATATTGCATGTTCTCTGGCTTGGAAGCTGACACGGCCCAGTGCCCATAGATTACTTCCCAGACAACAAATGGAGGCGGAAATGGGCATATACAATGGTACGCCTACAGCTTAAACTTTAAAGTTTAAGCCCCCATTAGGCCTAGCCACAGTAAGCATGACAATAGGAATAGTACCTACTACCACACCGTGGAAGCGAATAATTTTAACGAGGGAAAGCTAGCTTATTAGCATGAAACAATATTATGTGGCTGGTGCTGGGGAATCCTCAAACGAAAGGAAGAGTGGTGAGTCCGGTTAAGGTGCTTTACATCTATTATGCATATAATAAAATAATATTTACAATAGGCCTGAGATGAACAATGGCCCGGCCACTTTCTGCCACATTCCTATAACCCTTCGTCTTACGTTATGTCACTCTGCCTGCAGTCAGGGGCGTCGGCAGCTCTTGATTTCCGGATGGGTCTATACGTGTGATTTGGTATCAGAAGTATTTCATAAATCACTGAAAAATGGATCAGAATTTTTTTTGGCTTCTATTTAATGCTCGCAGTTATAATAAAATATACACTTTAGTTCGAAATAAAATAAGGAGTCAATCTAAATACATAGGTAGGTACCAAACAATTTCACTCAAGTTTGGTATGGAATATGAGTCGTGCATGAATCAAGGATAAGAGTGTGTCCAACATTTCTAATGGCTCATCTGCTTATTTCGATTCGGGCTAAACTCTCTATTTTTCGGGCAGCACTATATAAGTATTAAGTCTATTTTTTAAGTAAGTACATAAAATGCGAAAGTATCTAATTCTGAACCATTTCTATATGAATTTGTATAAGGAAAGTATGAATGGAATTAGGCCACAGGGGAAGACGTGTGATATTTTAATTTTTAGGCAGAAATATTCCTTCTGGCAGTATCCTGCCCACGCCCCTGACTGCATTTAAGGCTAAATTCTACAACAATGCCTTGTATTTTGTATATTCTTTTCCCTTTCTTTTGGAAGGTTCACGCCTTCCCTTGGCTTGGTCAATCACCTCTGTTGAGAACTAGAACTAGACCCAGAGGACAGGTAGGACTGACTTGACTACAATGGAACAGATCCTACTAACCCAGTCCCTCATAAGTGTGGATGGAAGGCTGTGCTGGTGCGGCCTATCAGAGCCCCCATCAGGGAGCACGAGTAATTATTTACCATAAACTGTAATTTATGGACCTAATGGGTCTGCGTAACATTATTGTTGTGCCCTTCTCCCGCTCTGCCAGCTTGATGCAATTTGAACTCGTGCCCTTGTACTAGAATACTCAGATCAGACCAGCCAAATAATTAAGACCAAATCCTGAGCTGCATCAAAATCAATACCAAATAGCACGCATAGCTTTTGAGTCAAATTCAAATTTCTGTACTCAGCCATTTAAGCATCCGAACGGGACGGGCTCAAAAGATTTAATACAGATCCCTGAGCAATAAATATTTAATATACCTACAGTAATTAATTTCATGAGTCCTGAGTCACGAGTTATGTACACTTCATGGGCTTAAAAATCTAAGGAAGTACAAACAAATTTTGGTACCTATCCAGATCGAGTCTCAAGAAAACGACTTATTGTATACCTACATAAGTCATTTTTAAACCAAGTAAACCTTATACCATCCTAACTAAAAGAATTTACCTACTCAGAAACATCCTCGTTTTGACAGCCAGTCCTATTTCTATGCTTTAATAGAAGTCCAAAAATATTGCCATCAAAGTATTTTGAAATTATTTGAAAATACAGGAATTATTTTTTAGAAAATTATTATGCAGATGCAGAGCCTTATAAGTAGCAAAAAATTATGCTGCAAGTTTCTCCTGCATTACCTATTTCTTCCCACGTTAACGAACCTGAGCAGGCGTGCCTTTAGAAGTCAGTAACTTGAATTCCTTGGAAAAGTTCAATTTTTCACATGGTTTTGGCAAGGATTTTCTACATGTACATGAAATGAGCCCAGGAACCGTAAACGATGAGTTATGCCTTTATGACGTCCTACAAAAATGAGAAGGATGCGGATCGCGAGAGTATATGTAAGTGTCCAAGAAAGCAATAACATCCTGTCACAGCCTTAAATTGCATTTGGTCATAGGTCATGTCATAGTTTACAGCACACCGTGTAGTGTAGTGTAGAATACATTGTATTTGTATGGGAACAATACTGAAATTAGGCGTACAATAAAGCGGAAATTAAGTATGACTGTGACGCTAGGTAAGTCCTATAATCAAGGCATATAAATACAACTCAGTCTGTGACTACAGGCCAATCATTCACACCTATTCATTTATTTGGTAATCAAGATTCAGGTAAAGGCAGGCAGACGGATCGCATTGTATTGTATGAGGGAAGCTCATCCCTTCCCAACCTACAGCCAGCCTACAGTACAAGGTATGAAAATTACCCAATTTGCTCTTGCAAACCAGAATGTGGCAAAGTGAGGAATGAGTACCAAGGCAAAAAGGTCTATGTCATCCCTAACGTAATCAGTTGGCCAAGAGAGCCTAGGAGTTTTATGCAATTTTCCTACACTCCCACCACTACTACTGGCAGTACTATGTAGTAGGAATGAACTGTTGGCATTTGGCTTTACCCTACACGCCGTAAATTACTATTTTTCCATTTTTAATTCAGCCGAAGCTCTGTGTGGGGATTGTACGTCCCTCACCCTTGGACTAATTTCTATGTCAGGGCATGTCATTTTATTAATTCCACTTTTTGTACGTCGTAGCTATGGGCTCCCAGCTTATGATTATGCCTCTTGGTATCACTAGGTAACTATTAAGGCAGAGGAGAGCCATGGAAGTATGGTGGAGGAGTAATCCTCCTGGCTTCACTTCGGCATGCCAGCATAGCCTTTTCATTATTAATCGGCCCGTAAGTATGTCATAGACCAAGACTACGGAGTGTCCCTAAACTAACACGATGCCTTTCCTTGAACCCGGCCAAATAAATGACTGGGCTCGACCTCGTCATTCCCATACGGCAAGCAGCAGCAGGCAGCACAGCAGAGCCATAGGAGGAGATATGCATAATATTTAGGACTACGAACTCCAACGACGGCAAAAGGCTAAAAGCACCGTCGTCAGCATTCACTCAATAGTATTGAATGGACTAGTTTTATGCAGGAGCATGGGCTGGGTGCGTGCTGTTCTTAGTTCTTAGTTCTAAAATCATAAGTCGCTTCCTAAGTCTAAGGTATAGGCAAAACTTTATTATGACGGAAATTTGATAAAGTATTTTTTTAATTAAAAAAAAATGCTATACTATTAAACAGAATTTATATTTTTTTAACTATTAAAAAAATAATCCAAGGTTGTCTGATTTAACCTAACCTAAATGACCGAATGTAACCTAATTTAACCTAATCTGTAATGTAAGGATTTTCGATGTTTGGTACCAGTACCAGGTACCACACTTTACTTGATTAGGCTGTGACTATGTCAATAAATCATACGATGATGATGAATGCAACCTAACCTAATGTAGCCTAACCTAACTTAACCTAATACTTAGCATAGCCAAGCCTAGCCCAACCTTGCCGTTGTGTTGTGTGTAGCTTAAAATCATTTTCTGGGTGAGTATCGTAATTTTCTTTAGCCAAAAGTCAGTGTCGGAGTTAACCAAAACGCTTTTTCTGAATAAAATCAGTCTGTTATGAACCAAGGGCTACTGCACATGGTCCTTAACCATAAGGATATCATTAGAAGCCGTATTTGAATACTCTAGCGTAGCGTAAGATGATATGGGATCCAATGCCTATTATTAGCCAGAGATAAATGTAGCAATTATATGTAGTAGAATGATTTAGGCCCATAAATAATAAATATAGAGGAAATGACGAACGGCAGAAAGAAGGGAAAAGTTATTAATGGGCAGTTCAATTTGGAATTATTACTGTCTTCTTAATCGATTGCGTGCGGGAGTCACGGGTCACGGTTTGCATACTGTCCACGTGTACGGAGTATACGGTCGGAGCAGGCCCGAATCCGAATCCGAAATAGGATCCGAGTCCCAATTACTATTTTATCTGTGAATTCATGTTGCAAGTTCACGTGAGGTATCAATATCACTGCCTACGCTTTCCTGTAGTAGCCTTATACATATAATTAGCGTGGGACCTTCAGAAAAAAAATTTTTCCTTGTTTTATACCAGAATTTTTCAAAATCGTATGAATCAAAAATACAACATGGCTATTGGTTCAATTCGTCGTACACTTATTATGGAACTTAGAAAATACTAAGAAATTTCGGATTTAAAATAGTTCTGATTCTCATGAAGGGAAATAATAAGTTTTTTTAAAGAAAGAACAAAGCTATAAGATTAAATTAGGTTTTGGTTCGGCTTTGAAGGTAACAATGTTTAAATTTTTGTGTTGTCGTTAAATCAGAGATCTTGCAGATAGTTAACTTTTATGGGATAAATCAGTATTTTATTCACCTGGTTAAATACCAAACACCAAACTTAATTATGCATTGGATCCCTGCGCATGCTATTACCTCCACAAATATTTATATCTGAACGTCATTCATAAGTATTAAGGAAACTGAACCTTTGATGTCACGTTAAGGAAGATGGAAAATCCTACACGAGAGCCTAATTTTACCTGTACCACAGTTTGCATCGCTTTTCCTTCTAAATTACAAATGAACTAGAACTCCTGTCATCCCTGAGCCACTTCCGGTGTTTACGTCTGCTCAGACTTTGATACATAATACAGGCAGCTAATGACTCAACAACAAAGTTTGTGATTCCCACAGAATTAGGCCCACAATGCGGCCCATAATACAGGCAGAACGGATACGCACAAAATCCGCACACTACTCAAATTATGCAATAGCTATGTAGGTGCTCCTTACTCTTCCTACCTGGCTCCCCTATTTACCGTTCCCAAAAGGCAGTGCTAAGAAGAGGAAGAAAACGGCTGGGGCCATTGCCCTGCCTTGCCTATTGTGTAATAGCATAATAATAGTCCCATGGATGGAAGGGAACGAAAGGAGTTCCTAATCATAAAACACTACCTTACTGCCACAATGCTCTTCATCTTCATGTCATGGAATCCAACTTTCTCTTATTAGGCCGGACGGAGTCAAAGACTTCTTGGCATAGCCCATAGTCATATTCTATGCAAAATTTAGGCCTAGATATTGTATGCAAAATTACTGCAGCAAATCCTCCTATGCGGTCATCAAGAATCAAGACCATGTAAATGTATGCACAGAATTATTATAATCATTCTGCTACTAGTTAGAGCCATGGACGCGTGTGTTTAGTGCTGCCACGAAAATATGAGAATTACCAAATATGGATAATTGACCATTTGTTTCTGGGTTATAGCGGATTCATAATTCAAGCCCGATTCATAATCCATACCAGACCTGAGTCATATTATTGACTTCTATATTGGGTCATTTGTATATTTTGTATTGGGCGAAAGTCCATAAATAGGAGCCTCAACATAATGGGAGTCTGGACGGGGAGACGAGTAGCCTTCCCATAATAGGCTTCATGCCTAGAGAGGAACCAAGGGCAATACCCGGGTCGCCCTATAGGCCCCGGAAATCGATGAGAGCAATGACCTCCAACGCCCGCGTACACGTGAACTACGCCGGCGGAGACTTTGACAAATGGGGACCTGCTAAAACCCGGGACTCCTGCCTCCCCAAACTTTTTCTCCCACACTTTCACTTTCGGTTCTTGGCCCGGGTCATGTGCAAAAATAATAGCTTGTATATGTAATGCAGAGACTGAGGGGAATCACAGACACAACATCACAATTGGACTCGCATTTATGCGTTAGGGCGAGTACGGAGTTCCAACAGTAACCCTCAAACGGAAAGTTTAACTTTTTACATAATTGTCACAATATTTAACTGCCGGAAGATTAAATATATAAGTTCAGGCTGGCAAAACATTTTTGACAAAGACCCCAATGTATGAATTGTTGTATTTAAAAGTAAGTAGATTAAAATTAGTATTAGACAAAATTTGCATTTTGGGTACTAGGATGATAGTTTCGTAGATATTTAGTATTTGCACGGTCTATTCATAGACTGTAACATACAGACCGAATGTTCACAGAAATACAATAGCTAAGCCTCGGCTCTGTATTTATTTGCAGGAACAAGGAAAGTTTCTCTTCCGTCTCATCCCCCTAATTTGTCATTGTCTCGTCCATCAAAAATTCATACAGCCAACAGAGACATGACACAAGACAGAGTCTTCGTAAATATCTCAATGGGACGTTTAAGGACAGTAGACATATTTATCAGCCTTATAAGATTTCCCACAAATGTCTTGTAAGTATTAGCGGCTTGCTTTTTGCTGCGTAAAGAAATACATACTTTAGCCCAAAACCGGTAAACCAGCAATATACCTCAGAGCGGATCTGGAATATGATTCGGGATTTTTGGTATGAAGTATGAATCCTGTGTAAGCCAACTTTTAAATGTGTCCTACATTTATATTGCCAACCATATTGTTAAAAGAATTTAAAATTTTGTAAAATGTCTACCCGGGTCTCATTAGTGCGTGTGCGTATGAGGCTTAGGATTAGCATGGACATATATTTTCTCTGATCCCTTCCGCCAACTATATGCCATGAAATATAAATGAGGCTCTCGGGACATGGGAGGAATGAACCCTCATCCAAAGTAAACATACGCCGCTCTACACTGCTCTATGAGAAGCATTATGATAATACCCGGGAGTAGGCGGGCATTCCGGGCCTATAGTAGATATTTCTATGGGAACTTTCTGGATGTCACTGACCTTTCATGCTTTCTGGGAAGGATGTTGCGTAGAGTAGGATCTTCGGGGTTTGGGTTCCGGGTTCAGGCGGGCCAGGTTCTCATGCTGGCTGGCTGGGCCCCTTGAACTTTGGGAGAGCCGGGCTCCGAAAAATCGATCCAAAATACGGTTGTATCTTTCTTCCTCCGCTGGCTCTTGGGCGGGTTCAACGAACTGCTCCGTCCCGGAACCTGGAAGTCAGACAGAAGGGGCACACCATGAGCTACAAGAGAACAACAGGGGGACGTCCATATAAAAATATAAGATGAACTTGGGCCGGCTCCGAGCCTGGGAACGGGAACGAGGAGGAAAAAACTGAGATTCCGGGTTTCTATTTTTTTATTGTCCTGAAACCAATCTGCTGGAGAGGCTGCATAATACATAAAAGTCTGCTTTGGAGCCCATGTACAGTTCTGGGCTCGTGATGGATAATGGGTAATAAAATTGTCAGGCTGGATGTTACGACCAGGTTTATCTTCAGGCTCATCTTAGATCTTAGCTTGTAGGGGAAATGGTGTGAATTCCTGTAGAACAATGTATTACATTGTTTTCCTATCCCTAGCTGAGAATATAGATTTTAGAATCAAAAAATGAAACTAACTCGGAAATTAACGTTATAGCTAGAGTATTTTTAAACAATTTTTAAACCCATAACCTAACCTACCCTAATCTACTCAACAACAGTTCTTACTTTTACGCGTCACACGTCACACGCTTAATTCAAATAAAAGGTTTTCAAAAATAAATACGGTTTGATGGTTACGAATTTATGGAGTATTTTAATTTTCAGCTAAATTTATTTACAAATAGGCCGAACCGGCGCGGGCTGGCTCAATTTGTATGATACTACATTAGCATAGACATAGGTTAGTACTACTGTCGTGTTACGGTCAAACTGACGACCAGCCAGACTTGGTGCTAGACCCTAATTCCTGTATTTGCATGAGATAACCATGTAAGTATCTGAGTCTAGAGGCCAATAAGGCACAGAATGATGTCTAAAGCGTCTACAAATACAGCTGTCCGAGTTGTAGGCCAGAAGGAAGTCCGGATTTGACTGCCCTAAAAAACCTTTCCGCCGAAGCATTGACCCCTAGACAATAAAGGCATAAAAAAAGGAATGGACAAGTGTCAGAGGATCATCAACCCAATTTTTCACTTCCGACCCGACCCTAATGATACTACCAGCAACTGAAACGGTTTCCAGGGACTGCCTCTAACAATACAGTTAGGAGGACCCGCTGTTAAATTACCGTTCAGAGATACGGAAACTGAGTCCCCGGCTCGTAATGGAGTCATTCCAGCCCCCAAAATACAGATTGACTATTTAGGAATGAAGAGATCATTAGGCGGGACGGGGCGGGCCCACGCTGAATGAGGTTGAGACTTCCGTTATAGCGGAGCCCCTATTCATTAGTTAATAGACGCCCAGGCTCGAATTAACTCTTGGAACTTGACAGAGAATTTTTTTTTCGGCTAGCTTTTAGCTGGAACCCAGGGCTGAATGGATGGCCTAAATTTGATTCGAACTCCAGCTCTGCCCTCTGCCCATTTCGACACAGGCACGGAGCTTAGAAACTACAATTAATTCAGGATGTGCATATGTTGGCTTAAATGGGACTGATTCAATATAATCAATGGAAGGCATTATGCAGGGTCGGCGTCGGCGGGGTTTGTCCGGTCTTGTCCATTGTATTCAGCATTCAAATCCAAGTAAGCCTCTGGATCTGAACCTTGCCTCTACATCCACAGGGAGTAAATTAGCATGGCTTTGGCAATTTGCAAAATGAATCGGCTCCGAAATTACTTTAGTTGGACGAGCAGCATACAAACGCCGATTAACAGTATGCAACGGCAACTATATGGCGCCGTAGGGACACTGACACGTTGGGAAAAAATATTTTGCGGCAAAATTGGCGGATCTGTAAGCCTACGGCATAATTTCTTATTAATCTGCAGATTTATGCCCCTACGTAAGAAATTATTTTAAATAATATATTTAAAAATACAGGATTTCGCAGAAAGAAAGCATGGATATTTAACAAATCTGACCAATCTATACGACTGAAATCAGTACAAACAGACAATGAAAGAGTCCAACATCTATATGTGCTCATTTGCATATTTTGTTTTGGGTGCAAGTCTATACCTAAGTTTTGGAATTCGATTAAAACTAGCGTAGATTAGCAGCTGAAATTAGCCATAAATATCACACACACACACACTCCATTTACCAGGGTTGGGATAATTTAAATCAGATTCATATTAAATATACGCACTTCGTGTTGCTTTCAGTACATATGTATGCACCAGTGGCGTAGGGAGAGGGGGGGGCCGGGGGCCCGGGCCCCCCCTGAAATTTTGGGATAACTTTAATAAGTACCTATCTAACCAAAAAATAATGAAATAAAAAATGAACAAAAATATAGAAATCAGAAATAACCCGAAAAACCTCATAATTTCATGTCTATAACAATTACTGAGTAGAACCAGTATTTCGCCCAGAAGAGGACGGAAGCTGCTTTGGAGTCAGTTTTGATTTTTTTTGTTCATGCGCGTTTGAATTCGAGGTGCAATTAATTTGTTCATTCCAAGAACACCG
>JAQFZY010002052.1:0-12969 GCA_034696285.1 Hypogastrura burkilli | reverse complement strand
CCCCTAGTCCCTTCAATCAGAATGACACGCCGTTGCGTTGTGTTGACTAATAACTAGAAGCTACAGTGCAGTGTTTGTCTAATTCTCTACTCATACTACTGCATAGGTCTATGTGCAGTACAAAAAAATACGCCTGCCGTTTGCTTGAGTGGAAAGGGAAGTCTGAATGCCTGTGATAGAGGAAAGACAGGTTGTTGTTGTTTGAGCCCCGCATGAAAATTTGGATTCAATCAAATCAATATTTGGACATGCTAGATTCAGTTATGTTATAATAGTTGTGTACTGTTCCAGGGCCTGCGGAATGCAGTGCAAGGACTTAATTCCACGTTCGTTCCTTCCTTCTTCGAGGGAGAGGGAACTGAAATTGCACCTTCGCCGCACGCAAGTAGCTAAAGTCCAAGTCAAACTTCAAACATTCAGGTTTTGAGAGTTTTTGAGGTAGACGTAGGTAGGTATTATTCAGTGATAGCTGAATGAGCCAGTCTATAATAATTACATGAAATTAGGCCCAACCAGAGGAAAATGAGTCTGTCTGTTTGGCTGGAAAGTGTGAGGAGATGGATAAAAAGTGAAGGTTCTCTCATCTTCCCTACATATTCATTAGAAGTCCCTATCAACTCCTGCTATGGCCAAGAGACTAAAAGTCAAACAGGAATGTAAAAAGTCAAGTAGGAGGGAAGAAAATACGTAGCTATTGATTTAAACGAGGATCCACAACTACATATGTAGGCTCATCCCTACAATCCAGGGAGCCAAATATTCCATTCTGCACCTACTGGGGCTCCCAATCCCAAATCAATAGCAATGACTCTGAATTTGCATAATGGGAAAGAAACCACCTTGGGTTCCATTTGGCAACTAGCCCATCCTAGGCTTGATCAGATCTCAAGAAATTAAAGGAATCCGCGGATTCAGTAAATAACCTTATAAGACAGGTGTCAACTACACAGTAGTAGTTCGCTCTTGTAAGTACAGCCTTTTACAGATGAGGGAAATGGGAAATCAATATCTGCTTTTCATCAAAAATGAAAGCTGCTCTTCCTCCGCAATATTGGAATAATGTGTTGACGTTGACCAAAATTGTTGTGGATGACCATTTCTTATGCAGTCTGTATCTGCAGTGCCAATTGCCGATGTGGAAAGTGAGGTTGGAAGTTTGGTCATGTAGAAAAAGTTGAATCGGATTATATTATACTCGTTGGATGTCAAAAGCTCAACTACATCCTTTTTACATTTTTTTATCTTTTGGTTACGAAGAGATCTCTGCAGTATTGAGCTTAGGCATAACATGAGCATGTTCCTATGTACACCCTGTAGCTGTGAACAACCGCAAAATTGCATTCCCTGTCTGTCTTATTCCGAGTTCTCTGACTTCGAAGACGTAAGCTTTCCTTCTCCTGAGCAAAGGAGGCATAGTGGATCTTTGTCCACTTTTCCTATCGAAATCAACGACATAGATAAATACTTGAGTGTAGACATCGTATTTGTGATGTAGACATATTTCAATTTCAGCACCTGTATTAGGCCAATAAGTTGGTTCCCCTTAGAACGGTGGAAGATTTAAGACTCTTCCAAATGTTTATTTACCTGTCGGTCTTGGTTCGTAGTCTGCTGGTGTGCTGGTGTATAACTAAAGAGGAGTATGGCACACATCCATATTATTAAGTAGTAGCTGTACAACTATGTATGTACAATCTGCTTATGCTTATCTTTCCATCGTTTTTCCCAGCCTTGCCCTCAGCTTGGAATAATATTACGTTGCCTCTTCTTATGTTATGGCTCCCACCTGAATGAACTGACAAGGTTGAGGTCTAGGTTGCTCACATTTCTCATTCTGTGAACTATTGGGAAACGAATGGAGAATGGACACACCTTCAGCCAAACTCATGCTCCTGAGTACCGGTAGGGATCCTATAGGAACTGGGACAAAGGAGTCATCAAAAAGCCATTTACTTTTTTACTTCAATCTCTGAAGAAGAGCCAGTTGAGCCTTACCTTATTTTCCATGCTAACAAGTAAGCAATGCAGGATACAAAATTAAGGTTCGCGTATCTACAAATTAAATAATAGACTGGGGCGTGTCCAGGATTGGGGAACTCAGGAGCACGTCCCAGGTTTATGAAAATATATTTTTACAGCAAAATTTGGCGATACATATTGAGCAAACAGTTAAAATGCCGTGTAGTGTCTTCAGAAACGTCGAATTGGCTGTGTACAATTTAAAAGGGTATCTTTATAATTTGGGTTTGGGCCCCTTCTGTAACAAAATCTTCTTTACGCCTTACAAACGAGGCCTAATATCAGATAAATATTTAGCCGGGAGACTCAATTTAAGGAGAGCTTATGTAATTATTAATTCCCGAGAGCCTCCTCCTCCCAAAGTGCAATATGGATGCTAATTAGATTGTTTATAAAATCCAATTCTGAAACTTTGTGTCTGGTGGAGGGGTCTCGGGTAGTCGGGAGTAGGAATATTAGTTATAAGGAAATTGCGCGGAAAAGGAGCTGGGGTTGACAGTGCGTATTAAGAACTTTACTTTTATTGAACCTTGAGGCCTCTGGAGCCGGGATTAGGAGCTGGAGGACGGAGGACTACGGATCCACTTGGTATGAGTCCCGGACTCTTCGCTTACCTTTGTCTCTAATCGAGGAGGGAGAGGGGAAAAGAATTGTGGAGGAGAAATTAATTGAAAAATTGGAGATCCAAGAGCATTTCCGTGTACATGATGTCTTGATTTGTGCGCCCTCCCAGCTTCCTCCTATTCCTAGTACGGGCTTCCCCGTGCGTGGAGAGAATACAAGGTGCTTAATGAGAGTTATAAAATGGGATCCCCCGGCTCCTAATGCTCCGAAATGAACTGAAAAGGCCTAAGTCTAATGGAGGGCCGCTCTAATTCCGAGTGCTTCAAAAGGCAATAATAAAACTAATGGGGAGATTCAAGGCGTATCTGGAGTATCTCCTATCTCTCCTGGATCCGGGATAAGATATTGTAACCTTGAGCTCAAACTTATGCTCATTACCACTTTCTCCTTCCCCTAAATCCTTTCTCCCTCTTTCTTTCAATTGCAATTCATAATTCACGAGTACTAATTATTTAAATATCAAAGATTTAATAGCATGTACAGTATTCCTGCTAAGTAGTAATTAGTTTTATATAACTAATCTACTGCTCCGCATGACTCCGGCTCCGGCTCCGAAATATTAGGAGCTCTTACTCAGAGCTCCGTCTCCGGCTCCGTGAAAGGTCGGAGCGAAAATCCGCCTCCGGCTCCGGCTCCAAGGTCGGAGCTGGAGCCGGAGCCGGATAATACTTATTACTCCTCATGATATCGCCACTCTTCTCTTCAAGACCAGATTCGCCACAATCCGATTTTAGTAAGTGTTAAGTGATTGTTAGTAAGCAAATTGCATGACATAATATGCGGCAAGCTCTTGGCCACTTCTACCCAAATTGACAATAGCGGATAGGTGCTAGGTCCGAATTTGCCCGTAGCGTCAGGGCATGGAGAAAGTGCAAAGAAATAGTTGGAATTAAAAAAAACTGCTTCTAGAATGTGTCCGTGAGAAGATGAGGAATGACAATCTTGTTTGTATTTAGCAGAGTAAAAGTATAAATATAAATGTGACTATTTTTCTATGATACCTTATTTCCTGGTATATTATTAATAAATTACTATTTCTAGCTGCCCTAGTACTTGTTAATTAAATATTAGGACGTCAATGATTAAGGCATTTTTAATGTTAGTATGATTCGTTATTCGCATGATGTATTTTTCATAGTAGTTTTCCGTTTTAAACTTTGAAAATCTATCCAGAATTGCTACTACTAAGAAAATATCGTGTTATGTTTTCTTTTAAACAAGTTATATGTACTTTACGTTCTGGAGCCGGAGCCGGAGCTCTTACTCAGAGCTTCGGCTCCGGCTCCGGTCCGTTCCCTGAGCCGGAGCTGTGGAGCACTAAGCTAATTAACTTAAGCTCTATACAGGGTAGCTAGGAAAAATTAAAATTTACGAAACCTAATTAGCTAAATCCGACAAAACAGCTGTCATTGTAATGTGGGAATAATACTTTTGAAACTACCCAAACTTTGCATAAGATGAAATACGCTATAATTGTTAGCGGTAATGCAATACCAAATTTATATACGGATAATTATTAGTTCCTTCCGAAACTTTCCTAAAATACCTTATTTTACGTGTAAGGCCTTGGACAGGAACCAGAATAGAATTGCCTTAGATTTCTCCAATTTTTGCAAGCCTTTACAATTAGGCTTGTAGTTATAGAGCCTCCGACGCCCCGCTGCTGTCATTCAGGAGGTACTCATAGCTCATAGCATATTGATTGGCTAGTGAAAGTGGTGGAGATGGTGGAGGCTTGGAGTATATGGAGAAGTGGGCCTGGGTGCTGAGTCCGTATTTTCCGCTCTTTTAATAAAAGAGACCCAACCGGGGGGCGGCGGGCTATCTGATGAGTGACCACAAGAGGGAGAATGTAGAATAAAAAGGAAATGCCCGGGCATTTATTGCTGATCTGTGCCACTTTAGTGGAGTCCAACTTAGTAGTTAGTAACACGCGGAGCCAAGCCGGTTTTTTATTCCCTTGCGCCCTTGGAGCCCCGAGTCCCTCCACTCACAATGTTTCAGTTCCTGGGCCTTCTTACGAGGGAATGGGCATAGGACTTTGTTCTTTTTCTTAGTTGGAAAGGTAGTGCATTCCAAAAGGTCAAATGGGGTTTTTATGCGGGCGCATGGATGGACGGGTTGTTGGCTGCTGGTCTCATCTCCTCAACATCAAGTCCGCGCTCCTGCACTGCATGTTTTTTTCCCTTTAACCAGTCGATCCTCAAATCAAATACATAACAACAAGCTGGGTTAGCACATACTTAGGCCCAAGTGTAGTTTGAATAGTATTACATGGCTCACATGGGGATGAGTCGGGGAGGACTTGATAGTAAACCAAGGAGTAAGGACGGACGAACCCCGTCCAACCTGTTCCTACGAGACATTTTTTCTTACGAATACTTCCAGTTTCTGACCAACCTGTTTCCAAGAGTCTGACTTGTATACTATGCCTAACTACACCCCGTCAGCCTATTATTACGGGGACCCGGAGGAACCGAGACGCGGAATAATGCAAATATCTTTAATTTATCATAATACTTCCAACAATTAAGAACTGAGATCTCAATGTGGCTCTTTGTAACATCTAGCCAGAGGACCCATCATTTCGTTTTGTATCTTCCGAGAAAACGGCTTCCCAGTGAATCAGCTATGGTTCGAAGCTGTAGTTTGTACTGCAGGCTGTCGTAAAGGGCGATAGGATCTACATCCTACATGTAGACGTAGAGTAAGGTTGTTCTCTTGGAGAATTATGAGACTAAATTATGAGGAAAGTGATTATGTAGGTCCAATAAAAAAGGAGAGGTAAAAAGTGATCTGGACTGGTGCAAAAATTGGGGAATGTTGCTAGTTAGTGTTAGGCTTGTAAAAGGTGAAACAAAAAACTGGGCTGTTCTCTTTTTCCACTTCATCAGTAAGGTATATCTGTAGACGGGGCTGATCTTCAGTTTTATGGACTATAGAGCCCCTGAGAGTTATGTAGCACCATATTCGTAGATCCCAGTGAATCCGGCTGGAATGATGTATGCTTACTAGTAAGGAGCAGGATTAAATGTTTTGGATGGGTTGAAGTACATAGTTATTACTCTTCCCCAAACCTGATGATACAGGGGCTACAATTTTAAATGCAGTCTTTGGCTGGACGAAAATGAGGGCGGAGAAAATCGTGAACTCAGAAGTCTTCCCTTTCCCTTTGATCTTAATAAGCTTCCTCTCTTTCAACTCCAGCCTAATCCTATAATGTGGACCTTGTTTCTTCTTAATGCTTATTACGCTCCTTTTCATTATAATGTCAGTATAAAGGATCCGGCTCCGATCCTGTTCCTCCGAATAATGGGCTCCTTCCCTGGGCTTTGGTGATGACCATCATGAAGTCGAACCATAATTACACTCCTACCCACAACTCCCGAGTAATACCTTGGCTCTCTGTTATTTGGCCTATCGAATCTCAATAAAAGTGAGGAGCTCAATCATAACTGGATTCATCCACGTCTCAGTAGCCCACGCATTACTGCACCATACACCCACGAACAACCCTCACTTAAAAAGGGCTATCATTTATATCTACGGAAGATAAGTCCGGAATCCGAGAGGAGACCTTTAATTCATATAACTTACTCTGACTGACTCTTGCCCACAGTCCTCAGAAACCTAACCTCGCCGAAGCTATCCAAGTCTAACATCATGTAAGCTATCCCAGCTCAAGCCTAGGCTGACCTGATCTTAACGTCAGACCTAATTTTCTCCATACATCTCAAATATATTTGGTAAGATTTGTGGACCTTCTGTGTAGAGGCTATTTTGAATCATTATGAGCTTCATTTATTTCTGCGCATAAGCTGGATACGACTCCGTGCTTGTTTTATGATGCGGTAAAAATGACGCTTTTTCTGGAAATGGAATAAGTACTCGGGACAAATTTAAAGGAGTTTGAAATAGTTAGGGTTAAATTTAAGTTCCGTAGGTACATAGAGGGAGAGGGATGGGGAAGTGGTGAGAGGCCTTTGGGCCCAAGCCCGTTCCTCCGTATACACTTTCTCACTCTTCATCTTCAGTCAACATCATACTTCTGTTCAATTTCATTTGGAGCTTATCCCCAAAGAGTTGAGAGGAGGAGGAAAGGGAATGATGATTAGACCAAGTCAGCCAGAGACTTCCTTTCCAACTAAACCATGATTACTCTTGAGGACACTCACTTTTCTAGAATTTAGGAAACTACTTCCCAGTTCGTCGTCTCTAACCCGGACTCCCACAGCACAGCCCAGCACTGCAAAAACTTTGAAGTCCTATTGATTTTTCACATCTTAAGTCGTTAATCTTAATTATGGAACTCTTCATTTTCCAAAAGGATTTTTCCCTCCCCCTCCTACGCAGTAGCCCAATCCTCACCCATTTCCCCAGCTAAGGGATTTCAAAAGTTCAAAACTGGCAGCTTGACTCGTCACATTTGTGGAGTCCAGAGTGGAGCAAACGGGGTGGAAGGATATGACCGCCTTTTCAGACCATCAACTTGGTACATAAACCAAAGTTTCGTACAGTTAATGCCTTTTTGAGTAGGTAGAGGTATAGTCCAACCCACTAAATTATCAGAGATAACGATGGGCACTGAGGATCTCCCAAACAATTAATTTGACTCTAAAATGCAGGATACAAGTTTGGACTTTATAGGCCAGTTCTCTCTAATTGCAAATGCACGGTGGAAGCTTCATAAATAAAATGCAGGGACACCTTGACAAAGTGAATAGGTAGAAGTGGTACAGGTTGCAAATTTACGAGTTGCCTTGATTTTGACGCCTAGTTAGGCCTTGCCCCTATCTGAGGAAGAACTTAGCCTACTGTCCACCGTCTGCCTACTCCTCGACAACATCACATAAGCATGTACATGCTCACGCCTCCCAATCCTGTAGTCCATAAATTGAGAGTGAGGAGGATGATAGGGGATGATTATTCCTTGGATAGGACCCCTCAGTCCCGTTAGTAGCTTGTGCTCCATCATCAATCATAATGTCCAGTCCGCCTAACAATAAGGGATCTCAAAATATGTGCTACATATAAGGCACACGCGTACGGGACTCACTTTGGAATATTATTCTTTAGTCAATTGGATCCTGCTTAACAGGAAAAGAAAGGATGATTCCGCAGCCTCCTTCAAACCATTCCACTTTTCAGTGTCTTCAATTACACTCAGTTGACTGAGCCCTTTGTTAGGCCCGTCTTAGCGGATCTTTAGTCCGAGCCCAGAGTTCATAGGCACACACCGGTTCTAATGCACTAGAATTTGGGGGCCGTGGAAGGATTTTGATTTGACTTTTTTGAGTGGATTTTCAGAAGTCTGGCAGCGAGGAGAGGTGCCGAGAGTCTTCTTCACATAATACTGTCCCGTAATGGCCCATAAATCGCCAGTTCCGACGAGAAATGATGGATCATGTAGTTCACTCTTCCACCATAAGGCCTTCTCTTCCCTCTTAAATAACTACATAGAGTTTAGAGCTCCATACGTCTCCCCGTCTCCTAGTATTTGATACAGATGTTGTGCTGGGCTTCTAGGAACTAGGAAATCAGGAGGCATGACTCGGGTAGTCTGGAATGACTCGTTAGGCCAATCAGATAAGGCCCAATCACTTCAATTGAAGCTGATCAAGAGGGGATTGGGTTCGAGGAAGAGTGATGGAATTTGCGTCCTTCCGCTTCCCGTGGGAAGCAACATGAGGATGAGGCCGTAGTCGGAGTCTCAGAATCTCACTCTGCCTTCGGCTCTCAAAGCTGATGATTCTGGGGGGACCTCAGCTCATCTTTCCACTCTCACTCCGGCCGACTCAAAGGAGTTGGTAGCTGGGACAAAAACTCAAATCCATAATGAAGGGCAGGAACAGGACTTTTATTTTCCTAAGAAAAAGTTGACAATTGGGATGAGGATTGAGACTAGATACAATTTACATTTGATAGCACTCATCTACTACATCTTTGAATATGTTCCAGGACGGAATACGAAATACAGATTGGAGGATATATTATTTGATACAGGAGAACAGGGCTAACTACGCTCCGTTCTCCGTTCTTTGTATTTTCCAATATACTACAATGCACGTCTTGGCAGTATCTCTGCCTGCATCTGACTCCGTGGATTCGTATTACATCTTATGGTCCATGTAATTGGATTTTTCATAGATATATCCTCAGCCTGACACATAAAAGTAATAATTATGATGGATTGTCACCTGTCATGTCTGTCATCTCTCAAGGCATTGTAGTGGGACCCAACCCTGTTTCCTCTTGTTAGGCTGGGCAGGCTACCTTGTCCTCTACTGTGGAAAGCTAGCCTATTCCCTACTTCCCATCTTCTTGATGACCTATAATGCAAAAATTCATTTTGGCAAGAGTTTCAAACATTTTCCTAGCAGGCACAATGAAAAGTTTCCGTATTAGTAGGCTGGTCCTTAAAAGTTTTGCCAAGTTATTCTTCTCTCCGACTCCTTTCAGCCTCTGATGCTTATTTGTCTTTGGATCTCCTTATATCCGTCCGATCCCTATGCTATATGACACAGAAGGGCTACCAGATAGTGTCCCAGTTTTCAATTTTATGCTTTCGTAAGGCCATGGCAAGGTTCCTATTCCTACATTTTACTGCCTAATAATTTTGGCCCACTGCTAACTTGGAGGCCTGACAGCTGACAATAAGTTATTCCGCCCATACTTTTCGCCCGTGGTTCCTCCACAATGCTTCTCGTACAGGTGAGGAGATTAGAATAGTTTGCAGAGATAGGCCGAGGCATCGTATTGTCTTCTTCCATTCCTTCTTCCGTGTTCCTTCCTTTGATCCGAAAATCAATAAAATATAGAATATGCTATCCTCGCGAGAAGGAGCGTGAAGGAGCTGGTTACGTTTCCTATTCTCGGATTCTACGCCTCATGGGCTCCAGAAAAACGAACCGCCTGTCAGGAGCTATGCTTTCACCTTCAGGGAAAGCTTTCCTCTCAAAAATAGGCTTTTACCTCTAATATGCCCCAGACATGATGGCTCATGGCCTACTCAGGGAAGACTACGCGTGATTGACAGGCCACAGAAATGCATCATGCATGTAGTATTCCATATCAGGCCTGCCTATTGGTTTTGCAAGAGAACGAATTGAGTCAAGGTTCTACCAAGCCCAGGGGTAGGCACTTGGCACTTGGCACCAGGATCCAACATAAGTATGTATGACAGGGCCGAAGTCTGGGCATAAAGGATGCAATTGACCTTTTCCTTTGGTGCTCTTCTGAAGGAAACCGACAAAAGCATGAAATGCCAGCATGTCATGGTTCTAGCTTTTAGACCTAGCCCCGTGTGGCCCTCTTTGTACCCTGTGAGAATGGGATAAATTCAAGCTCTATTTCATATGAGCCTCCCTGTCAATGTCCTCTGAATCACACTTTGGATTCGGATCCCAAAGATACCAAGTCCTGCTTTTGTGGAGTGTTAGAGGGAGTAGCCATATTGGAAGGGCTCCCATTGTCTTAATGGAGGAGTCAGGGCGTAAAATCAGTAGTCTTGAGGGAGTCCCCCTTTAGTTCTTAATCTCCATTTTCCGCTTAGAAAGATTCGACTTTCTGCTGTGCTCCAGGTATTGTTTTGGGAAGGAACTCCTTGTACGGAGTAGTAAATAGAGTGCCATATACGAGGTCTTTCTTCCTTTTGAAGCATGTTTATACCTTACGAGTGTTGAGCTCTGGGCTAAACCCTCCCGGAGTGCGGGAAATCGGTTTTCCTCCTATAATTTTGTTTTAGTCTTAAGAGGAACTCTGGGCTGCTGATGGCAAGAAAGTAAGCTGATGTGAGTAAGCGGATTTGGGTCCAACGGAAGTATTGGCATAAGCCTTCTTATTCATAAATTCCCTAATGCACTGCATATGTTCCACTCCCGGCCCCCCTAACATTTCCATTCTTTCTAAGGACTCATTCCTGTAACACTTCCTCATTTCTTGAGTCAGGCTGGGCCCTAATAAGTTGTGATGGAATTCACTTATGGAGGACTCCGAACCGCAGGCCCATGCAGGGCCCGAATAAACTTTCACTCAGCCTGTCCGCTCCCATTACCTTCCATGCTTTCACCCACCCCTCACTACGTGACTCTCGGCTCAAAACAATTTATGCCTTGGAAATTACCCAGGCTCCACTCATCCGCATGTTAGTCTAATGGACAAAATAAGTAAGCCCTTCAATTGTCGGCCTAAGCCACTCCAAATCCAAGAGTCGGGAAGAGAGAAGTGAAAAATTGGGTTTCCAGAATTAGAGTCCAACGTCAATTAAAAGGGGCTTCCTGAGCCCGGAAAGTGGAAATACCGGCTCGTGGTTGGATTTGGTTATATTGAGTGACACTCTGAGGGACAGGATGGGCTTATCTCAGCTTCTCCAAGCAGATGCGTCCGCAGCCGGGAATGGCACGTCCACCTCACAAATAGCCGAAAATGTGGATTTCCCCCGGTAAATTGGCGACAAAGCCCAGATACAGAAAACGTCATTTTTAGGCGCAGTTTGCTGAAATGTCGGCAGAAGAACTAATTTATCACCCCTACCTAAAATCTACTTCTAAAGACGCCTCTGTCTCTAAACGAGGCGTACGTGGTGCGGCGTGAGGCCAGGGAAGATTTTAGATTCTCTATGTGCCAAGTTCTACCTTTATAGTAGCGTGTTTAATGTTAGGAAATGCATTGTAGTGGAGACAGGCTAGAATTTGTAGGGAGTGGATGCTGGAGAGTAGGCATCAACTCCAAAGTAATTAGAGGGAGATACATGGTCATTTTAGAGAGCAAACCCTTGTTAAGAATTCCTGGACTTTATCTCTTATCCGAATGAGCGGGCCATGTATTGTAAGTTACGGGCTCCAAGACAGAGATAGGAAGGAAGTATTGATGGGAAGGCCAGGGGAAAATTGGAGTCCTATTGTGTAAATAGAGTGGAGGACGGACGGAGGAAATGGGCGCTATAACATATCATTCCTCCCTTCGTGTTTAGCATAAGATATGATAGGGAAAGGAGTGGAAAGCATGTGTCTTAATAATAGTGAGACGGGAGAGGGTAGACTCTACATAAATGGAACAGGAATGAGGTATCCTCCATATGACTAAACTACATATATGTATGTGTAGTACTACGTTGATACATAAAACAGTAGCGTACGGCATTTTCCCCGATACCAGCAGAACTTCTTATAAGGAAATAAAGATATTAAATTTGAAGGAAGGAGCCTAATGGCTCTCTTCTTTTGTCCTTTCTCGTGACATAACCCAGATAAGGCTCCGGATGAGTATTAGTACATTAGTGCGTGAGGCTCCTACTGCATACTTCGCAATTCAAAACAGGAATCCGGGCCTGTTTCACCTGAGGTGCAAAGTAATTCCTGTAATCAAACCACTCTTACACTAAGATAAAATTGTAAATTTCGGAGGTGAAGCATTTCAACCTATAGGCCCATCGGCGGATCCGGCCGATTTATGTCTTGATGATCTTAAATAATTTTGTCCGTCCAAAAACCTGTCAAGTCAAGCTTAGGTTCTCAGTATAAGCAAATTTTTTGTAACATGCAACAACATTATGTGTTTGCAATTAATTCAATTATCAGCCTAGCGAGTGACTGCCGTGCAAATTTAAACTGATTGTACATTGTACTGTACTACATACTATATAATATGCAATCATTGCTGTCACACTTATTCCGTTCACACCTGAGCAGGAAGAAAGTAGTGAAATTAAAGGACGAATGTATCGGATCACTGAATCACTGTATTATGTACCTTGAACCAACTGGCGTGCCTTAAATTGCCAAAAGGTCATGTGGGCAAAGGAGTCGATGACCATCATTTCTTCAGTAATTAATTAGATTAAGAAGATTGGCTATAATTTTTAACTCGTTATTTCGTGTCAGAATTTGATTCAGGATCTGACTGCACTTATTGATAAAGTTCAGGTCCATGAATTTACGGATTCAATAGTCGTCCTAGACTCCTAGAAACACGCAAGGATAGTACGAGCCCATTGTCAATAGGGTGGAAGTGATAAGCTTCGTATTAGTCAAACCTGTTGGATCAGTTTGGGGCATAATGGAATAAAATAGATCCATGCAAATTGAGCTGGCCAGGTCTCTCCTCATTGAATTAATTTGGACAATGTGAGAGCAAGATAACTATTTATCAAGCTCGTGTTTTTCATGTTTCATGTTTTTTGACAACCTTCATTTTCCGAGACAATCTCAGTCTTTCACCTTGTTAGGCAGGTCTTCGAGGCTCAAAGTTCCGTTTGGCAATAACTTTTCTAACCGTTCTCCTCACACTTTGAGAATTTAATTATAATCCATTCGTTCCTCCTCCGCC
>JAQFZY010002051.1:0-12970 GCA_034696285.1 Hypogastrura burkilli | reverse complement strand
GTATTATAGGTCTAAATAATTAGCATATCATATTTATGGTGATAGATTCAGATACGAATATCCTCACGCCCACATCCTTTGATTGTGCACTTCTCATAATAAATGGTAGCCGACCGTTAACGACGTATTTCCTAAAGTTACGGCAATTTCGGAGGAAATCAGTAAAGAAAAAGAAAAAGCGCCTGACGTGCTCGACCATTTAATTACTAGCTTTGGCTCGCATTCACGGGCACACTAAAGTAAGTTATCCGTCTGTTTACTTCCGCGTTTTGTTTTAAGACGATACATCCATTCAGAACGGGAACGACTTGGAATAAGTTTATGGTTTATGGTTTTTTTTTTACCTGCACTCTGTCTCTACCTCCATTTTCCACTTTGGAGTTTTTCCCTCAGGCCAATTTAGAAGTTACTAAACCTGTACTGTGTAAGAATAAGTTCAAATGAAATGAGGGCTATATACATAGTAATGTAAAGGTGTATTTTTCTTAAAGTACTTAGAGCCATAACGCCATAAGGTTCTATCTATCTCTGAAGGGGAAATGGGGGGTTAGGAGTTTGGACTTTGAAGTGCTTGTATTTCCATCGGGCTCAGTTTTCGTTTTGTAAATTGAAGTATCTCATACAAATCCTAGTGAAGGAAGGCATATGGCATACTGTTACCTGCATGCAGCTTCTGCACTACTGTATGATGTATAACAGTCTATGCATGTATTCCTGTTCCTCATTTTCAATAAACGTGAATTCGGCCTTCGGCGATGCGATGCGGTGGTACATTTTAGATAAAGGTACGCGGAACGTGTACAATAGAGATATGACGTAGCGCAGCTAACCGAACTTAGGTAGTATGATCTCATGCATACTTAAAACAAAAAGTTACCTAATGCGTATGCAGGCCCTTCTGTAGTCATACTCTGTATTGCGGTTAAAATATTACGTATTCAATTAATGTGTAATGTGTAATGCTAGTCCTGATGTTTTTTTTAATCTTTCCTTAGCACGTCTTTGAGAACAATCCGTGCAAGCATCCTATTGTGATCCTGAAGGACATTCAATACGCCGACCTCCGGACGATTATTGCGTTCATCTATAACGGAGAAGTGAACATTTCCCAGGATCGAATCAATACCATTCTTGCTGTAAGGAATACTGAATATTGCCCAAGTCCAACTAACAGGGGTAATTTAATCAATACTGTAATATATTGTACAGACTGCAAGCACGCTTCAAGTGAAGGGCCTAGCCGAGGTTCCCGCAGATGAGCTGAAGCGAGTTGGCGGGCCCAAAGGCTCCGCTTCCAACGACTCCAATAATGCGATGGGCCGTTCACATCCACCGCCGCTCCGGGCTTCCTCACCGTGGGTCTCCGGAGACGGGGACAGTCTTCCATCCGGAGAGATCCCACGAAAGAAACTTAAGAAATCCTCAACTGGCCCATGCGGCTCATCTTCGCTAAGTACTACAAATGGTATGTTGTTGATTTACAAGGATGTCGCTTTTGAATGCGTCAGTTCGTTTATTAATCAACCGTTGAATTTCTAGGTGAGCATTCAGCCGGCGGTTCGTTTGAGTCAGGGGTTGGTGCTTCAGTGAGCCGTTCTGTGGATGAAGGGACGGGCCTTGAGGGAAACAACAAGTCTCCTCCGTTGACCCGACCTGGGCCTCCGCCCCTCACAGCTGCCTCTCAGCTCTCCCAGCAGCCCAAGTCCCGGAGTCTAGATACGGGTTTAGAGCGTGACAGCGGACATCATGATTCTGAATTGGTAAGTGAAATATCTGCTTACTTAGATTATGATTATGAAGCTTTTTTTTCCTGAGCCAAGCATAACGATTACTTATTTTGTCCGATGTAGAGTTCTGGAGGATTCTCTGAGAACCAAGCCTATGATGACTCGTCTTTGGGAGCCGAGCGAGGTAAGTCCTGGCTCTCCATTGATCACCTATTTGCAGAATCTCTACTTCTTTCCCTCTGTCTCCTACTAATATAATACAGACTACTGCTTAACAACACTAAACTCGCCAGCGGATGAAGATGCCAGAATCGGAGTCTGTACCATTTTATGCAACGCGTTAGATTAGTATTTGATTACGCTGCATAAATTATATAGGTAGCTTAGGTTTCGTTCATCAATGCGAAGCCACATTCACAATTCACACGGCTCCTTATAAACCTTGGTTCTGTGGTAGGTAATTTCAATGCTCGCTCATATGACAATGGACATACATTAGCATAGTGTACTTTACTCTGACTACATATACTGACAGTATGATCATGAGTTTGTTTAGAGCATACAATAATTAGGTATCAATTATTCTACAGCTACACCTGACATTCGTTGTGGACGTTTATGTTTTGGCTGAGTCGTACTTTTCAGTTTCAAATCGTTTCCTATTCCTAGTAATTTGTACGGATGGTGGCAACACGTCCAGCCCAATGTTTTCCTAGGCCCGGAGGAACAGAGACTGATTTTATGCTTTTGTTGTTGGTCAGGCTATGATCTAGAGATAGCAGATGTGAAAATGGAAACAGTTTCTGACGATGGTGAACTAGAGTTTGACGAGGATGACGCTTATGGGCCTGACGGGGAGGAGAACCCGGATTTCGGGGACTCTCCTTACTTGAACATGTCAGCCTCCTCATCCGCTTCATTTTTCCATCAACCCGGCCTCCACTTCGGCGCAAGTAATACCAAACCTCCTTTTTTATCAGTTTATTTTCAGTGTGATATTTTGTGCAGATTTAGTAGTTGCTTGTGTGAACGCTGGCTTTAGTACTTTTGTTCCGTGTGTCCGTGTGAGTGAGAACTGTAGCTAGTTTTGGGGAGGGCCCACTTGTTCTATTTATCGGAGTCGGAATTGGGTCAAGGCCTTCCCACTTAGTAGCGCCCCACACTCTTAACTTTACAGAACCCTCTAGTTTATGCTCTAGTTTTGGTTACTGGATAATGGATGCTGTTACTGGGATAGTCCGTGCTTGGAGCTTACTTATGATTTGGTAGTAGGAAGGGAGTAAGGGAGGATTGGGCGTGAATGATTGTTCGTTACGCGGGTCGAGGCCCAGACTCAGATGTTGAAGCATGAGGTCGTAGGGCTGGGTCAAGTACAAAGTAGTGGGGACCGGCTCGTAGTCTAATTCTCATTTCTTCGGGAATTTGATAAGGTGGTCGGATGAGGAGTCGTGGGCGTGTCCGGTATCCCAAGTTCCCGGGCTCCGACAACTCCGTCATCACGAGCTCAAAGTATGAGACGGCAATCACGGACCTCGTCGCCAATCCCTCTCTGACCTTTCGGGAGGCGGCCCAGCGGCACGGCCTCAACGCCTCCTCCGTCTGGTATCACTACCGCATGAAACATGGCTACCGTCGGAAGGTCGAGTATGAATAAATTCCCACAAGAACCATAGCATTCCACCCCATTATTCCGTTTTCTACCCCATTCTCCCCATTTCTCCCGTTCAGCTGAACCGTGACTATTTATTGCCATTGCATTCCTACAGAGCCTCCTCTAGTACTCCTACTACTAGTAAGTCTATTGCACGAAATGTCTACTTACTCCTTTTTTAGATGTTGACAACGACCTGAGTTGATTCCAACTACTAGTTTAAGGTACAATTCTTAGCTCTAAGTTATAGTTAAGCCTAGCTTTACATTTTTATATACAAGTACGAAGTATCTGTAGTTGATCCTAGAAAGTGACTGGTGAGTTCTACAAACTTGTGCTATTTCTAAAATGGTGACGGAGGATTAACTGTACTAAGGACTACTCTATTTGCTAAGAAAAGTGTCGTCTATTCATTTTAAGCTTCCATTCCAGTAATTCCCAGAACACAAATGGGCCCGAACAAAATCTATTTTGGGAGAGCGTTAAACGTTAACCTAGGCTAGAAACTCTTTGTACTACGCGTATGTTAGTTAGCACTACACACCCTTCAATATTGATTAGAGAATAATAACACTTTTCTGGTTAGCACTGCTACCTGGCGCCAGTTTCTTACCCGGATTGTGCATGGTGTGAGTTGGGGTACTATTTCGTGCTGATTGATTGTGTGTGACCTTAGGGCCCAGTACCCCCGTTCCGTTGCATGGGACTCGTACCACAGCTTGCCTATCTGTGCATGCGGGCAAGCCCAACCGAGTAGCGAGGCCTTGAGGGAACTTATTTATTTAGAGAGGCACGCTTAGGGGCTCTAGCATTACGAGGCATGACCCCGTCTTGATCACGTACCAAGGGCCTGGGCGGCGTGCGAGGACTGTCGAAAGGTGTGGACGTGGCCTGCCGGAGACGGAGGAGAGCCTTCGACGGCTCCGAGAGGCCCTGGACTATGTCAGAAGGGGGGCCACCTATCGGGACGCCTCAGAGAAGTTTGGTTACTCCAAGACGTACTTGTGGCACAGGGCCCAGAAGGTCGGGATCCACGCCAGAAAGCCCGGGGTGAATACTTACACTTTTCCTAGTTTGTCTTTACTCTATCAACTTTCCTACCCGCTTTCGTACCCCCTCCCATTACGCGACACTGGGTGACGAGGCTAGGCTACTGACGGCTCAGGATCCTTCATTGTAGACCCAGGCAGCTAGGCCCGGTTTTGTAGTTTGGCTCTAGTTAAGGAGTAGATTAATGCTTGATGGACTTACAGTAGAGTAGGATAGTCTATGCTAAGAGGCCTAATTTGTGTAAATAAAGGGATTTGTTGACTTGACCTTAGGCGGAGGGGGTAGTAGTCGAGTCTCCTCTGCAACTCCGGCCAGGAGCCCACGCGTCAAGAAGAGTCGGAAGCGGGCCAGCACAACGCCCTACGAAGACGGTCAGTTCCAAGATGCCATTCAGATGGTGGCCTCGGGCCGGGTCACGATCCTTCGGGCAGCCAAGCTCTGCGGGATCCCCAAAAGCACGCTCTATCTGAAACTCAAAGAGATGGGGATCTCCTCAACGGTTGTCTCACAGCATAACTGGTCCGCCCGACTCCATTACTATGATTTGCTTCTCATCTTTAGTATCTCAATCTCATCCTAATAACACTCTAACTCTGTCTTAGTTCCGTTCTAATTGTTTGACACTGGACAAGGGACAATGACACTGGACGCCGACAGGACACATGCGCTTAGAAAGTGGCTAGTTCAGGCAGACTCAGAGTAGGTCAGGTAGAGTTCGACAATGGGCTGGACAACCCCCCGTAGAATAGAGCTGGTTCACTAACTTCCCTCACTTTCACCTTGTTCCTTTCTCTTTCGTCTGGCCGGCTCCGCTTAGCTAACCAACTGGGTTCTTTGTTCACAGGCGCGGCCGGGGTCAAAGGTCGACGAGGCCCTCGACTCACTCGACAGCCCCGAATCAAGCGTCAGGACGTCAGTGAACGCGGGAGAGATCGGATGGACGCTAGCGGGCCCGAGTCGAGCGGGGAGAGTGAGGGAGCCGACGAGGCGGGGTCAAGGTCATTCAGTCGGGCCTCCTCACTCGCCGAGACACTCATCCGTCGTCAGCAGTCAGTTGTACCCATCGTGACTGTGAGCGGAAGCTCCCCAACCCCGCCCGGTTCTCCAAGGGAATCCCCTTCTTCTCCAGCCGCGCAATCCACAAGGATAACCCCTGTCCCGGTCGAGTTGAGCCGGTGTCAGGGTCCTTCATCTTCAGCGGCTGCGACGCTCCTTACCATTCCAGGCCATGAGGAGCGTCGGAGCAGCATTTCTGGTGGACATGGGCCCGGACTCGTGAAGCAAGTCTCCCAGCCCCTCCTCCCAAGTCACACGTCGGTCCTGTCCATGGGCGGGACTGGGCTGGCCAACCCTGGAATCCAGAGACAGCATTCCACGCCGAATCCGGGCCAGAGTCGCATTTTTCCGTCCGGACTCCGGCCCGGGGCCCTCTTTCATATTGTTCCCACGGAGGGGGTGAGGGGTCGTGAGGAGGAAGGGACTTTCCTTGTAGACTCCTCCTCCGGGGTAATTCAGATCATATCGGGCGGGGAGACTAGCGACTCACGAACTCCGCGTGGGAGTAAGGAGGTTGAGATTTTCCGAACGGAGGTCAAGCGGGAGGGCGGGGAGGGGTCAGGCTATATCCTGCCTAGCAGCAGCTCTGTGGATGACCCCTCGGCCGGCGAGAGCGGCAGCAGTTTCTCGGTGTCAATGGAGGAAGAGCTGCCGGTCCAGCGGTCCGTTCACTGTCCCGCCCTCCGGCCCGGCCCAGCCCTCGGCTGTAACTTCTGCTGGAACTCTGTGGACAAGGTCGGGAGGATCCTGAGGCGGAAGACCAAGTACCACTGTCCCGAGTGTCATATCAACCTCTGCATTGTTCCCTGCTTCCAGGAGTACCATGAGAAGGCGGACAAGAAGAAGCTAAAGGGGAAGCTCCTCCTCCCCAAGCCCAGCTCAATGTAGTAGCCAGGGAAAGTAAATGCAGCAGCTTTTAATTGATTAATCGAAGTGCACTCTCTGTACCTGTACATTGCCCTAATCTTCTGCCTAAATGGTACTCCTCGTCCCTTCTTCCCAATAGTTCTAACTCTGCATATAATTTAGGCGTAAGTCGGGCGCAGTACTAATGGCAAGATGGTGTCCCAATCCAAATCCCAAAACCTGTTTTCGTGCCTTGTATTGATTTTCCCTTCGGCTCATGCTCAAGATTAACTCCTCGTATTCATAATGATAATTACGTTACTTTAAGTTCGGGACGGAGTATATTTTGATTTGGGTTCTTGTCTATTATTAGTAATGCCTATTATGTTTCTGACGAGAAGGAGGTTGTATAGTAGTAACACATGAGTGGTTGATTGAAGTTGTGGATATTCGTATGTGTTTAATTAATAATTGTTATAATTGTACTTTCGATATCTACTCGTATTACAGATGAATATTTATCTATTGACGAGGTTACAAGATGAACCAACAAATTATCGCGACTAACTTATACACATTAGATATTAATTATTACTATGCAGCCACTACTACACTCAATTCAAGTATGAGTCTAATCCGCCACCACAATGTTATTTATACACGTTCACTGGCTCTATGGATGGGGAAGTATAACAAGGGATCCCTACAATGTTCACAGGGTATCACTCCATCCAAACTCCAATAATTCCTTCAGAAAATCCAATGCTGCATTTTTAGGATAGTTAATATTGAAGTGAGGGATAACAATAATATAATGGAAATCAATTGTGTATACACTCCTATTCGAGCAGGGAGCCCGATTACTAATTATCACCGAACAGTCCACCCCAGAGTACATGCGAGTAATAAAAGATAAATATATATTTCAACAACACAATTTATCACCCTCACACCGTCATACCAACACCCAACCTCGTTTGGGACAACTTCTGTGCATAGTATTGGTACATTGTAGAGAGCCTTTCAAATTCAAATTGCATAAGAAAGACAGCGTGCTTCTAAACAAATTAAGACAGTCGATATACTCCGAATTACGAATGAGCATTCAGAATTCAAATGTTCCTTAGCATACTCCGAACTAGAAATGAGCATTCAGAATTCAAATGTTCCTTAGCATACTCCGAACTAGAAATGAGCATTCAGAATTCAAATGTTCCTTAGCATACTCCGAACTAGAAATGAGCATTCAGAACTTTCCTTAAGCTAGGCTCACGCAGACAGATGAAACATGACCCCTTACACTCCTCGTTATTATTGCACTCAATCAGAAGTATTATAACAACGAATTGCATAATAATTTCACTCTCCGTTGCCAAAGTACGTAATAGATAGGACGTAGGACTATGGCCATGGCCTACTAAATAGTGCAAGAATTATTCAAGGATTCGTCATATCACGCTCAAGCGGTAGTACAGGTTATAAGTATAGAATTTTAATGATAACTACGAGCTAGTGAAAGTAAGGGTTAGAGGTTAACGCTAATTATTCGTCTTGAATACGGAGAAAGTGTCTGAACGCAGAAATGCTTCTCGCTCTCACTTATTCAAGTTGCATGAACCAAGAACCGAAAGTTACCACTGGACTTAAATTAAAGCAGTGGAGAATAAGACTATTGGGCCTTTCATAGAGTTAGCGGAGGTCCTCTCCGCCGTCGTCCTCCTCAGCCTCAGGACCACCGCTGGACCCGCCTTGGCTCACGGACTTGTAGCTCGGGGCCGCATTCTCTCGAACAGTGGGCTTAGAGGGCTGTACAAGTCCTTGCGGAAGTGAGAGGTCCCTTGCGAGTCTAAAGAAGTAAAGTATATGTAATCCCAGAAAACGGTTACGCCGCCGCTGTTGTACTCACTTTGCATACTCGATGTCCATATGCTTAATAAAGGGGCTGCTAAGGGCGTGGCGGGCGACTTCCGGATCCTCCTCATCATAACCCCTGAGGAGTTCCTCTAGCGTCTGGACCTCCTCAACCTCACAACAGTTTCCCCATTCTTTGAAGGCCTTCTCGGCCGCCACGTAGTCCTCCCGACCCAGCTGAACGAGTACAAGGGCCACGGCCAGCCGACCGATCGCTGGTAAATTCTCACCTGCCTGATTCAGACCAATCTCTCTCCGTATTGCATCAGCCGCCTCATCATACCTGCAGGACAAAGCTAGACAGTGATGCCCCTTGACTCCAGAAGGTCAAAGACCAATAGACCAACAACCCAATAAATCCTCACCTTCTCAGCCGGACAAGCAGGCGTGACATCTTACTGCAAAATTCTGCCGCCTGTCTAGGACTATCTTCAATCTAACACAATATAGAGAGACCAAGGAAATGAATGAGACCTTGTCCATAAGCTAGATAGATAGGTTGGAGACAGAAGAAGAGAAGCCCGTACCATCACCACATCAATAGCCCGCCGGTAGAGGTCAATTGCTCTCTCCGGGTAGTCCATCTCAATCATTTTGGCCGCCTTGTCCAGGACCAGGGCCCCTGCCTCCGGGTTCCCGTTCGTCTGATACAAGTGGCAGGCCGCTTCGGCCAGCCGAGCAATTTCCATTGGCTCATTGATCTCCTTGCAAATTAGGGTTGCGTTGTCTAAACACTTGGCTGCATGGAATAGCCTATTGGTAATTGATATAAATATAGTCCAACGTTAAGTTAAGGTTAAGTATATGTGTCATAACCTGAATACCCCAGCCGCTCAAGGGAAATTGAATATACTATATTCAACTACCCTTGCCAGCCGCTAGTGTTAATGAACTTACGCTCTGTTTTGCTTATGACAGTCGGAGCATTTCAGAAGACACTGTTTGCATTCTTGATATGATTTGATGCTTTTGTAGCATGTTGCTGAAAATATAGGAAAAACATGTACTATTGTTACGAAATAATAAAAAAATGTATAAAAATATGGATAAACATTACGTTATATAGTGACAGTGGATAGATTAAAATTCTCGCCCCACCTGCTTTGTTATATTCCTCTGCAGCAATATCATAGTCCGCCCTCCACTTCAGTAAAGATGTCTTCAAACTGGAATACAAGGTCAATAATTAAGCTGAAGCGTAGATACGCAGACTACACAGTATCGTTGTACTTACCTCTTCTCTGCATTCCGTATGTGCTCCAAAGCCTCGTCCACCTTCCTCGAGTTGTTCGCCATGATCCTTGTCAATTATTTACAATTTTAGTTCCAGTTTGATGACTTTAACTTAGGGCTCTGGAGAAGAAGATTGCCTCCGTACTCACCAGGATGCATTTGCCATGGTGGCTAATTCTGGGTAGGAGAGAGAGAGAGGTCAGGGAAAGTGGGATATTGTCAATGGGCAGGAGGGAGGAATATAGGGCTGCGTCTATGCTATGCGGGTATAGGTTTCGTCAATCCAGGAACTCCCACTCTTCTGGGTGGGGTTTTAGGACACCCAGAACTTCATTCACGAATCCCTCCGTACTTTCACCAGACCCCTTCGGATCTGATCCACCGATCCCGAACCCAACTTTCTCGGAGAAAGCAACGAGAGTTCAGGCTCCTAGTCCGTCCCGGGCTCCAGCACCAGCACAAGCGTCTGCAATCTGAAACAAAAATCCATTTAAATTAGGACACTCACGACGCTCATTTTCCATACAGTACAAAGTTCCTCTAAACCAAAATTCATGGTTAATTTAGTAGACACCTGCTACTGGCGATAAGGATATTTCTCTTGACAACTTTCACTATACTAACAACCTTGTGAAAGTATGTAGAGTAAGCAAGCAAGAATATCGATTCTCAGTTCTGTCTGAATTCAGTAGTATACTTTTACCTCTATCAGAACGAACTTGAACGAAAGGCGAACGGTACACGGCCTACTTTACCAGATACATATAGGTAAACCTAGGTAAACCCATGAAAATTCCCAAACTCACAATCACAAACATACCCACAGTCCTATTGCTGTATAAATTATAATGACAATAGTATAGTACTAATGACAATTACTACTATATACATTATGAC
Organism: Hypogastrura burkilli; assembly: GCA_034696285.1. NCBI lineage: Eukaryota > Metazoa > Arthropoda > Collembola > Poduromorpha > Hypogastruridae > Hypogastrura > Hypogastrura burkilli. The sequence continues at coordinate 2,599 of JAQFZY010002051.1, read as the reverse complement.
TAATAGAATACAAATACATTCCGATTTACGAATCTATACCTTATTAATGACAAATTATCTGTAACTCCCCACTCATCTCATCTGTTCATGGCTCTCCATGAAGTACGTTAAATCATCTATGTGGGGATCCATGGTGCGTAATGTTGCTAAATTTTAGATTTAATATGCTTGCCGCGAAAAATATTCATTTTGGCCTAAAAATGTTCATCAAACCATATTAGGCAAGGTTACTGTTGTTGAATGCGATTTGATTAGATTAGGTTAGGGTTTGACTACAAAACACTAACTTTATCCGGCTTTTAGCTTGTTAGTTGTAGTTTGTGCTGGTTTGAACATTTTGTGATAATGTCAGTATTCTTTATTTTTACAAGTCTTAATTTCAATTCACAGTATTGGTATACCAACGTACCTAAAGCAGATACTTAAATCAAGCACCATACTGTCTGTAAAGTATTTGCGCATTTCTAAGCCTTTTATAAGCCTGAATAATTTAGACAAAAGCTCTAAATTATTAAAAATTATGGTCATAGTACTACGTTAATATCAAAGCCCGACACTAATCCTTACAAATTACACCCGAAATTGAGGTTTATACCAGGTACGGCTAGGACGTGTAATCCTCGTTCTCGGATTCCCGCTATACATTAATTAATTGAGTCAGTCGCATTTTCTGTCTGCGTCATCCACTATTTGCGTTTGTCCTCTCGGAAGGTTTGGATTTAGGAGATTCTTGTCTCCCTGCCTAGGTTCTGCACATGGTACATAACATATTGCATGAAAGACACCACGCTAAGTAAATGATGAGCCTCGAATCAGGTCCCTCCGAAAAACATAAATGACGACCAGTGTGACCTTGCTGGAGCTAGTTAGGTCAGAAGGTAGGGAGAGCCTTCTATAGAGGCTTAGGTAGGAGGCTTATGGATTATGGAAACTTTAGTGAGATAATTTCGGAGAGTATTGTACTCTGCTTTCTGCTGGAGCTGAGCTAGAGTCGAAAAACTCCATGGAGAGCCTACAGCATTACTACAAGGCCTACATCCGCTCCAGTCCGTGTGTGGAACTGGTAGTGAAAGCACCTGTGCTAGAAACGAGCGCCGTTCGACCGCTGCTGCTCCTGGGCTCAAACGAAGTTGGCCGTAGTAGTAGTAAAATTACTCATCCTCCATTAGTTTTTCTGTAGAAGAAGGAATGACCTTTCATCCGGAAGCAGGAGACAGAGCTACTCGCAACAGCAGTCCAACTACTACTAGTAGAGTAGCCTTCCTATGCTCTCCTGAGAAGATGAGAACCCGAACATGAGCCTGCAGCTGTCCAACCTTCACCTCTGACATTTAGCCAAGCCAGGTAGGTCTGCTCAAGTGCAACCCGGGCTCGGGCTTTTCGGAGTATTTCCGCTCCAGATAGATCCACAGGACTCATTGTGCTCCCTGAGTACAGAGCAGAGGTACAGCTATAGCCCCCTGAGCTGCACTTGAACTTTCCGATTCCGACAATCCTTTGACATTTACGTAAACATAATCAGGTTACTCCCGTCGTGTTTCCTTATTTGACAGGGAGCCCCACGTCATCCGTTCGAATTCGTTTAATTCTGGTTTAAGGGGAACAACGCTCTCAACGTCATTCCCCCGATAGGCCCTTTGAAGTTTGTCTTCTCCTCTCTTGTTTGTCTTTGGAAGGGAGGGACTTGATTTAATTCCTTGATCTCTTTTATAACCGAAATTACAAAAGTGTGGAGGTAATAGTAGAAGTAGAGCATGCCTCTGTTTCACTCCTTGGCTACTACAGCTACACAGGAAGCAACAAGGTGTTTCTGCCAGGCGCGTGGCAAAAGGGGCACATAGATAAATAGCAGTGACACAATGAGATTCATTCGAGCAATTCTTTCTCTCCTTCAATAGGAGCCGAATTGCTCAGTAGCTCACAACCTCTCAGCTTGGGCCAAGGTAATAAAATAAGCCTTCAAAATTAAGAGACGGAGAGTAGTTAGGAGTATACTCAAGGGACCAACTATACCCATCACCAACAAAATGGCGCTTCACAACTTGCACGAGATGATTCGGAATCTATCTTCCTACATCAAGGTAAGTCTCACGCACAAGTCTAATTTGAATACACCATGACTTAGGTGTGAAAGACGAAAGAGAGTCTAACTATGTAATTCGTTTATTTCAGAGCCTGGAAGTGCTCTGCGAGAGCGGGGTGCGGCTCGCCAAGAACTTTGAGCGCCTCCTCTCCCCTGGACCAGTACTTGTAAGCGCGGGCGGGGGCCCGGCCCCAACCTCCACGGCCCAGCAGGCTCAACACCTGGACAGCGACGTTCTATCCCAGTCAGTAGCAACTTGGGAGCTGGCTCAGAAAGTGGCCACGGCGGATGCCAACGCCCTCATCTCCGAACTTCTGCCCCTCCTCCAAGAAACCGTCCAAAATGTGATGAAGGATCCCGCCGCTTTCCACTCCACAAATACGTTTGAAGTATGTCAAGTCAACTGCCAAAGGCGATGTGTAATTTGACTAATGACCACAGATGTTGGAAAGGATTTAATGGGATCCCAGCGTGATGGGATTTAGGTGTATCGGTGTATTAACTTTCAATTGCCGC